>VZTU01001878.1:51425-107406 GCA_013400835.1 Zapornia atra | reverse complement strand
TTTTTTTTTGAACAGGCAGGGAAAGAAAACTAATTCTACAATTTCGTCTCTCATTTGGATTGAATAGTGAGTGTTTTGGCAGTGTAAACCTGGAATCCTGCCACTAACTTCTTTTTGGAACAATAGCATGACTAATAACTGATGTTATAGGTGGGACTGACACTAGAGAAGAAGAGGAAGAGAAGTAAATTAGTGGCCATTTACCCCTCTTTCTCAGTCCTGGCTCTTTGCTTAGGGGCACTGGGATCTCTATGGCCACAACATCCTTTCCTGAAAACTACAGCATTGTTCTAAAAGAATACTGAAATTATTTTTTCAGATAGATTTCTGTTCCAAAGTGACATTTCTAGATAACAGTCTTTATCTTGTATGTCTGTCTTCTTGTTTTGGGATCACTCCCTTTGCAGACATGTAAATTAGGAGGAGTCATTGTTTTCCAGTTTATCTTCTGGCAAATGCAAAATAATTAATCTTCCAGATTTCTTCCAGTTTAATTTTGATTTATTCCAGTCACAGGGCTTCCCATGGGCAACTATTTGAAAGAGTTCACTTATAGGAACGTTCTTCTCAGTGAACAATCTGCAAAGTCTATCATGTCAATATTTAAAAGAAACTAAAGTAACTGTATACGTAGTTCTGGTTTTTATTGATTTTATCCAGTATATAAGCATGTTAGAAATTGCCTAGAAGGGTTAGGTTTTTAATGAAAATTACTCTGATTTTAATCTCATAATCACCAAGAATGTCATTTTTGCTCTCCCTAGTCTTAGATGGTTTATTTCTCAGCAGGATGTTTACTGTGAGCACTGAAAGTTCTTGAAGTTTTAAGTAGGACCACTTTTATCCAAATTCATAATCATGTATAAAGAAAACAAGCAGAGAACAACCTTATAAATTTAACTTGTCTGGAAAAACAACTGATACCAGTTGGTACTTATGGCCTGCTGTAATCTCACTGTTCCATGACCACACCAGTTATCATGAAGACGAGAAAATGTGTGTTAACTTATAACTTTTAAAAATAAATTATTCTAGTTTACTATCAAAAATAAGGAAAAAAGGGTTTACTTCCCATTCACTTCAATCTTAATTATTTTAGTGACCATTGCTACAGATATCTGCCTTGGAATTCAGCGTCTCTATGATCACACATGATGGAGTTTTTGTTTGGGATATGATGCAGAATGACTTAAATATGGGACCAGGGCAAGAAAATTAAGTTTATAGACCAAACAGAATTTTCACTTCTGAGTTTTCTCGATTTAAAAAGCACATGTTCCAGTCAGAGCTTCATAATGTTTTTAGTAACTGTGATTTTCTGTAGCAACACTTGAGAATGAAACTGTACCCTCACTGTCCTGCCCAGTGTTTGGGGGTGAATGGATTAGGTCAGCAAAGATAAAACTTGCCAATTATGCATATGTTTGCTGATTTGATTGCCAGTACATGGCAAATTGTCACCTATGGACTGGCCACACTCTGCTGTTGGGTGCACACTGCGGTGCAAGGGACACGCTCTAGGAAATGCAAATGGGAAAGGTAGAGAGTTGAGAGGCGGTGGTGTTTAGGTTTGTTTGATCCAGTCTCTAGGAACTGTGCTTCTCTTCAGGTTACTCCACAGCACAAAGCAAGCAGCCTTGCCCCAGTGCTATGAAGCAGCACTTTCTGAGCAAACACATGCTAGAAATACTATTTTTTCTTAGTCTTTCTCTTGCAAAGGCCAGACTCAGATCTTTGGCCTTTTCCCTTTCATATTTGAGAAACATCCTGTTTTGTAGTCACACTCAGTAAAGAGCTGTGCAGGAAAAATGTGGATACTGTCCAGATGGCACAGCTCAGAAGCATCCTGTGTCACTGCCTGAGCACACTCAGTCAGAAAGTGTCTAGGCAGCACTCTCCAGGCCAACTGGATGGGCTTTGGCCACAGGGACAGATTGTTGCTTCTTTCTGCATGAATGCCCAGATGGGAGGAAACTGCATACTCTGTGCAACCTAAGTAAAAGGAGAGCTTAGCCCTATTTTCTCCTCTGCATATCTCCTTTTCATAAGTATCTTTTTCTTTTTTCCTCTTTTTTTTTTTTTCCCCCTGAAGTTGTGGGAGGAGATGGAGTGTGGCTGCCAGCTTGGCTATCACTTGGTCAGCTACTGAGATGAAGGCAAGAATGTGGTGGAAATTCAGCATGTTTGGTACACTGGCTGCAAGTTCCTTGGCTGGGCCACCATGACGGGGGGGACACCACATGCTAGCAATGGGGTAAGGCAGGCTTTTGCAAAGCTAATAGTGAGAAAACTCACTGTAACTTTAGAGAGAAAAGGACTAGCTTTGACAGTCATTTTTTTTTAATATACATGGGAAAACCACTCCCTAGAATGCATGGTCTGTCTTGTGCTGAAGTCAGTAGTGCTCCTCAGAGCTATCTGCTCAAATCTTATCAGTGGGATAGCTCCCTCATCAAAGTAGTAACTTAACTCAGAAGCCAGAGATTTTTCTTTTATCTCTTTAGAGCTTTGGGTGTTTAGAAATGCCAGTGTTTTGATTGCAAGCATAAAGCCAGAGATTTCCCTAGAAAAGAGAAACTTAAAAAATTACTTCTGTAGACCTTCATAAAAAAGTGATGCTGGATCTGCAAGACAAGTTATCCCCTGGCAATGTAACTGCTGGCCCAAAAGAGCACTGAAATATCAAGGGAGCCATTGTCTTTTCAGTGCCAAAGATGAGAAATATGACATCGGGATATATGGGGAGTAGGAAGTATGATTTTTAGTGGCACTATCAGTTCAAAAGGACAGGTTTTTTCCACTAAGGTGCCTATTTTTTTACTCCCTAGAAGAGGATTAATCGCTGGGAACAATGTCTACATTTTCTGCAGCCTCTTCCCACATTGCATCCAAATTTTGCTCTTAAATTCCACAGAAGTTATGATAAAGATAGGGACAAATGTGATTTACTAAGTCTCATGATTATATTTTAAAGAGTCCCACAAATGTAGCGCATGTAATTAGTATTGGGGGTGAACTGATCCGTCTTTCTTCATTAACAGAAGTATACCAGGCAAAGGTTTATCCAGCCTATTTTAACAGCTTTTGGGGAAAGGCATCCTCACCTTTATTTCTAGATTTTAAACCAAATCAGTGTTGCTGGAAATAGGGTTGACAACTTCTTGTCCTTCAAAAAAGGCCCAAGGAAGTAGAAGGTTCTCAGTTTTCTGGTGACACTTCCACTGCTCCAAATGTGTCATAATACAAAAATCATCTGCTGTGGATTGTAAATACACAAATCTCAGCACAATTTCAGCAAGAGATTTCCTGTATTTATACACACTGTTCCTTCTTGTGGTAAAGATACTGGTGTGTGATTTGAATATGAAAGCAAGCATAACTCAGCAGTTTTGAATATGTTGTGTTCTGAGTGTCATTCTGAATGAGTAAATGATATTCACATGGAAATGGTCCTGTGGACATCTCACATCCAAAGGAGAGACTGGGGGGAAAAAAAGGATTATTCATCTCACAGACAGATATTATGTGGACTAGATGGAAATAGTCGAGAATCATGGGGAGTCAAGAAAAAAACTGTTCGGCACTTCTTTGTATATCATATATATGATGTTACTTGAAGTCTGTGGAGATCACTATTGTCTTTAGAAATCTGGAACTTAAATCATCACACATTGTTACATATTATAGAAGAAACAGCTCTTCTAACAGAGGGTGGCATAGCTTTTAATTTAAAACCATCCAGGCGAAAGGAAGACCCGATTATTCGCAGATCCAGAATCCACAAATTACTGAAAAGATGTATTTCACTTTTTCTTTTTCAAGGAGAGGGAGGGTTAAGACTAATCGGGACTTCTATTAGTTGTGCAAAAAACTGACTAGCCTACCTTTCCTAGCTAAATTGATGCTTATGGTATAAGACCAGTTTTAATGATGTAATGCTTAATTGTAAGATGAAAAAGAAGACAGGAAAAAAATCAACTCCATTCATTGAGTAAACCTTGCAATGGATAAATTTGCTCCCCTGTTGCTATAAGTTGCAGGACAGCTGGCTGAAGGGCAGCCTAGAATGCAAGAATTCCCCAGCAAGGAAAAATCAAAAGCAGCTCTTCACATTTCATGGCTCCCTGAAGTTGTAATCAGACTGCAGGTAATTTACATTTACATCTAGACCCCTTTTCAAAAAGGACTCCAAGGTGACCCTGGTTCTGATACACACTGTATCTGGTTGGTTTGTTGTGCAATGGGAATGCACAGCTGAAACCTAAAAGTCAACAGGATTTTTCAGGTGACAGAAACTTAAGCTTCTGGACAGCTTTAGGATCACCTGTCTTCATTGCTTGATTCAGGAGTATACACCCATGTAGAACACTGAGCTAAATGTGTAAAGCTGAAAGCTTGATTTTGCTGCGTACATGCAGATGATGAGACCAAGTCATAGACTTCTCAGTTCCACAGGTGTCCAACCCATGTCAAGTTCCTGCTCAAAACAGCATCTCTCCACCTTGTGGGCATGGTAGGACCAGGGAAGCAGTCATTTGAATGAATACCTGCAAATTCCAGGCTTTTAGGCTTGTTCCTTATTACAGAGTAAGTACTTTCAGTGCCAGGACTGTCCTGACCTGCACTGTCTAGCACTCAGGACATTGTCAGCACTTAGCCTATAACAACAAATAAAGATGGGATTTTCAAAGCTGCAGAAAGCAACCTGAGCTTCCCATTTCTGTTACATTGGTAAAAGCCTGTGAGTCCAGATTTCTGATCTGGCTTTGCAAATCCTAATGTAAAAGACTTAAGTGGTGGGTGCCTGAAAAAGGCAGGCAGGCAGAATGAGTGCAAAAGACTATGTTTCCACTCAACAACTGTTCATAACAACATGACTTCCAGAAATTTCTCTTTGGTAACCATAAGTCCTTCCTGTTACTCAAGGAGCTTGTACACCATTATTGTCAGCATCAAAAGAAAATCTCAGCAATTTTGTGGCACCAGGCCACTGGTGATCCTATCTACGGTGGGATAAACAATGCTGCCTATGCACTATGAGCTGTAGGTAGAAGGATGCTTCTCTTAAATAGCTCAGCTGTGGTCATTCTGCTTCAGATATCGCACAGGACCAATGCCTGTTCAGTGATGGGAAACAAGAGAAGCCAGATACGCTCCAGTAAAGAGATTACTACAGAGGTTAGTTAATGTAGGCACAGCAAAAGCCAACTCATGTACTGGGTGCTTTACATGTACAATGTGTTTGACAAACTAAGCTCATGGGGATCATTTGTAATACAGGATATATTTATTTGATTTCAATATGACTTTGTGGAGGTCACAAAAGTCAGTGGCAGAATCAGGAAAATTCCCTATAGCCTGTCTTATCTGTGCAGATATTCATCCTCTTAGTGTGAAAACAATGGCATCAATAAAATTTTGCAGAAGTAAAGATTGCAGGATTTAGTCTAACCTGAAGTCATATCCTTTCCACTGGCTCCAGTGAATCACAGAGGAGCTCCTAAGCTTGGGACTCAAAACTTTCATGAAAAGAGACTGAAACCTTTTCATTTAGACGATGTTCTATAACTCACAGTCTTGGGCTATGACAACTAATCTCTAGGAGGCAATGAAAGGCTTACCAGAAAATTTGGTTGAGGAAGTATAAGATTTATCTCTACTAACTTGAAGGGCTAAGTACTTAAGGCTATAGCAGAACAGCCCTTAGAGAGCAGAATTTGTGGGCCCCCAGAATTTTCTTCTTCCTAATGACTCTCTCTGCTTCTTGCATGCTATAAAAGCCATCCCTTTTTGCATTTCAGCATCTCTATTTCCTTTGATCTGTACACATTTCTCATTGATGCTAATAGAGAATGACACTGATGGGGAATATTTTTGCAACAAGGGGAGCATAGAATTGTTATTCTGGCTAAAGCAAAAGCAATATGACTTAAGCAGAGTTTTTAAAAGGCTTTACTCAAGGCTGTGCAATTGAACATGATATTAGGCTTCCTCTCTCTCTCTCTCTTTTTTTTTAATTTTCATTGAGATTATGTCCATATTTTATCCAGGTTATTGTATTCTTGTAAAATTATACTGCAACCCACTCTAGCGTGTTAACAACAAAAGAAATTCTCTAGCTTATTATAAACATCTTTCAAGAAACCAGAAGCACATGTCCTCTGGAAATAATTTTGCTGGTATTTAGGTTATTACAAAAAATTTCCCAAAACACTGGAATTATTTTGTAATGTTCCCTTATACTCTAGCTTGTTTGTTTAGGTTTTCTAGAATATTCTCCTGGTGCCCTGGTGTGGTGCCTTTCTTGGGTTGCACAAAGAAGCTGCAGAACTCCAGAAACTCAGTCTTATTTTGGCAGAAGTCCAGAAACTGAGTCTTGTTTTGGCAGTGACAATTACCTAGTAACATTGTGCCATCAGTGAAAAAAGACCTAGTGTAAACACTAGCTG
Organism: Zapornia atra; assembly: GCA_013400835.1. Taxonomy (NCBI): domain Eukaryota; kingdom Metazoa; phylum Chordata; class Aves; order Gruiformes; family Rallidae; genus Zapornia; species Zapornia atra. The sequence continues at coordinate 100,957 of VZTU01001878.1, read as the reverse complement.
TACAATAATTACAGTTAGAAAGAAAAAGTTATTTTACCCTACAGAGATTTGGCAGGATGACGATAGTAATTTTTTGCCCTAAAGCAGACTGAAAATTTCAAATCTGAAAAATTTTTGAGAATTAAAAAAATGAGGAGGCAAGTTTGCTGAAAATCAGTAACATGTTTCATTTGAACTAAGTTTTTTCTCTGTAATTTTTCTCCGTAAATATGTAATTATGTAATTTTGTGTCTTTGTTGAAACTTCTTTTATTTCAATTAATTAACTAATTTAAAAACAGAAAAAAAGGTTTGGGTTTTTTTCCTCTTTTATGAGAATACTAAAACATAGGGTTTTAACCAACTGCGTTGTAGAGAGAGGCAAGAGGAACATAAATGGGAAACAGCTCTGGAGACTGTCCTGCCCAGCCTCAGAACATGCCCTGTAGATAGACCTGAGCTTAGTTTATTTTGCACTTTAAAGTTTGCATCTTGAAAATTCTTTAAATATTTGTTGTATTACTTTTTCATTTAAAACTAGCATGCATAGGTCATGTGTTTTCAACAGGCTGTGATGTCTCTCAGGGTGCAGACTGAGGTGAAATATGAAAGGGAAAAGATCGGTGTATGGAAACAGCTGCCAGGCTCAAGTCCAACAGCAAGGCATTAAACCTGAGTCTGCTGGCTGTATGCAACATGTGGATCCTCAGTCACACTAGGGAAGACAAAGCTGATTTAGTTGTTTGAAAAGGCTTTATTCCTGCTCACCTCCTAAGAGTTTGAACCTTGACTGGGGTTGCATAGCAGGAAGGGAGAGCCAACAGCTATTTGTGGCCCATATCCTTGGATAAATTCCAGAAAGAAAAAGCATCTGGAAACAGATTTACCTCAAGTTCAGCATGTGTTGATGTGCTTTATTGACCTGCAGGAAGAGTCTGAGTGTTTTAACTGATGAGAGCTTTTCCTAGGAGGGCTGAAGACTGATTTCTGACATAGCTGCGTGGCCGGGCACAGTGATTAATACAGTGTGTGCACAGGAAAGGGTGGCTGTCATCACCTGATGTCAAGTGCTCTCATCTGTGTCTTTGTCCTCTTAGCATAGCTTTGGCCTGACACAATTATCTACATGTAAGTTTTTTTCATGGACTTTTGCAGCTCTACCTCTTCTTCTACTGAAAGCTGACCTGTATGAGCAGAGGCTGGCCAAGGTGGCCAGCAGAGGAGAGGTGAACTCCATCCCTAAGCATTAATATCACCAAAGATTTTAGCTGAGCTGGTCTGAAGTCACCTGGCATTATGCCCATTTATCCTGGGTTGTACCCTGGCCATGCTTAAAAGGGCAGAGGTTATTTACTGACAATTGGTGGGAAGGTTCCCAACTCAAACCCGCATCTGAGAGTGAAGCCATCAAAGAGATGTTTCGGTTACTATCTTGGCCTAACTTTAGGCGCCCAGCTTCACCTAAGTTAGGGATTTAGTCACTTAGGACCATCTCTATTTCCAAAGATGGGACAAAATAATCCCCCAAAGTCAAGCCAGATCTAGCTTTAAGTAGTAGGAACATCGGGCTGCTACTCTAACTCATTTCTCTTACTATTGACTATATAGGGAGCCTAGCAGACCGCTCTCTTTACGTAGGCAGCTGACGTTAGTATAAAACACTGTCTCTATTACCTCTGGATGTCTTGTACAGGTGCTGCTTTGTTACTAAAGCAGAGAAACATCTCCCAGTTTAATTTTTCTAGCATATATCTGCAGGTTTTTCTGGAGTTTTGTACCAGACAGAAACCCATATCAAACAGGAACTGTTATATGAGAGGTTTTTTCTTTAATATGAGCTGTGTACATACACCTTATTCCTAACTTACACCACTGTAGGGCAGAATCAGGCTCCTCATTTATGACATGAAAAGTCTCAAAAGTGGTTGTCCAGTACATTTGCAATTCTGTCAGTAACTAGTGTTTTCGACAAAGCCCCAGCAGTCAGAACCATGTGAGAATCAATAGCAAGTTTCATTTTAGAACAGGCTAAATTTGGAGACATGACAACTGTTAGAAAGCTGGAAAATGTAATCCAGTGTAACCTAATCCTCAAAATTAAAAGAACCAGGATAATTCATCACGTGAAAAAAATATTACTTTAAAAAAAAAAAAAAGGCTTGTATGATTTTTTAGACAATTTATAGTTTCTGAATCTAGAGTTCTAGCAACATTACAGCAATTGTATGGAGAGAAGGAATATGGAGAAAATAATGTCATAGAAAATTACTTACCAGGATCAATTTTCTTTGAGGTTTCAAGAGCTTGGGCTTAGGAAAATTATTGGCTATTGGAGCTATGAAAATAAATATTAAGAGAACAGTTCATATTATCGTCATTCACTGTCATTTTTAGTATATGCATTAGCAATTTATAAATTGTGGATTAGAAGCAAATATATATACTCATACCAGTTTAACTGTATTTCAGGTTATGTGTTTTATAATGAAGCATAGGGTTTATGAATTAGAAAAATTCATAAAATTAAAGACTCTGATATGCAAAACATGCTGTTTGTGTGCAGAAGCCAGAGCAAGTAACTGTTCATTTGTCATCTAACCCACCATAAGCCCTCAGGTCCTTTCCCTCATCTCTCCCAGTGGCTCAGCACTGGCAGTAGTGCCCAGAAAGTATGCCCAAAAGTCTGTGAGATTGACCCCAGAAGCAATTGCAAATCCTCCTTGGAAGTGAGGTCCCCAAGAGTTTGCAATTTTTCTGCTCAGCTTGATTGACTTCTCCAGTGGACCTGCAATTTTAAGAGTGCAATGTGCCATCGTCCTTCAGTCTATCCCCAATATAAATTTCATCTTGCTTAACTTTAATCTTCTCTGAGATGGGTGAGTATTGTTACAGAGGTTCTTCTTTCTCCTATAATTAGGAGACCTCGTGCTTGGAATTGGTGATTAACTTTTCAACACCTAAAGCTGTAGGGAGGTGAGAGCCTGGTGCCAGCATGGGCCATTTCTTCCCCCACTGATGGGAGCAAGCACAGGTTCCCTCACCTGCAGGGTCAGTGGCAGGGTGGAGGAGAACTGACGTCCCATGCTCTGCTGTCCCTCCATGGTTGTGATCACGATCTGAAATACTGCTGCATCTCTGTTTTCATACCTTTTGCTGGGATGGCTGGTGGCTGCTCCACTTTGTCTTTCTTTTTCTTTACCTTCTTGGGCTGTAGAGGAGACATGCTGGTCACACTGGTAACTGTCTCCCCTGAGCTGCAAAGCAGAGGTGAATATGTGAGGGGAAAAGTGAAAGCAATGAAGGGAAAGAGAGTTTATCTCAGTGAGTTCACGCAAATAGATCAGCTTCCACTTGTAAGAGTCACTTCCAACAACTTGGATTCTGATCTGGGGATATACCGAAACACCTCTTTACAGAGGTTGGAAATGCTTTGGGTCTGGCATTTTTCAACTATACAGCCTGGCTGAGAAACCTGGGAGTCTAACCTGTCCTTGTACAGAAAATGCAAAGTGTCAGTTTTAAGCAAGAAGCATGCCATAGCACCTATTCCTTAAGCACAAGTATGACTCCACTGCTGTACCCAGGATGAGTCTCCAGCCATCTGTCCTCAAGTGCCAGAGGAATGTATGGGTTAGGTGACTTGCAAAGTTCACACAGAAAGTGTATGGAAGAGCAGTATCTTTGATGCAGGTTCTGAGCTAAGAGCGGGTGAGGGGCCAGCACGCCAGGAGTGCATGCAGCAAGTCTTTAGGCAGCTCACAAAACCGTATTTTAAAAAAGATAGCTTCTGAAGAGGCCAGGGTGTTCAGTGTACATAAAATGGAGAAACTGTTCCCCAGTCTCTAAATTCAGACATTCTCCCATGCATCTGTGCTGAAAAGGTGCTAGTAGGTATGAGGGTAGAATACAAGCTATATTGTAAACAGAATCCTGTCAAGAAAGCTTATGTGTTTGGACTTTAACATCCTCTAAGTAAGTCTGGGGGTTTTACCCTGAGTATCTCCCAAAGTCTGAGGTCGCAAATCCTGCATTGAATATGCAAGGCTTGGATACGCAGCTGGATTGCAGCTGAGCTGTGATGACCGACTGTGCAAGGGCTCCTAGCTTGCAGCTAACATGAAATAAAATTGTCTTGGCTTAAGTGGAAATGAAATAAATCTTAACTTAAAGCTGGGGTTCACCCTGGGGAAGATTAACATGGTGTGGTCGTGGGGACTTTTCTGTTCTGTGCTGGTGAGTTACACCACACAATGGGATCTAACCAGGGTCTCCACAGTCAGAACTGGCAACGCTGATTTCACCACTGATTTGACTGGATTTTAAATCATTTGTCCCAAGTTACTGTTCCTCTCCAGGTTCTTCTGCATAATGAAACATTCTCTTTATATTAATAGAATAAAATAAAATACTCAAACTGGGGCAAAGTCTTAATGAAGGTTGAGATGTCTCAGCTATTGCCCACACAAGAATAACAAAATAACTGACGTTATAATTTTACAAAGCTGTAAATCTAAATGCATGTCACTACCATTGGTATAATCATGCTGGATTTACACTTGCACAGATTAGAAAAAGACTCCAGTGTGCTGATTTTCCTGAGTTCTGTTCCATGTTCTCAGTCCAAAACACAGGTTTGCTGTCAAGCCTTTTTTTTTTTTAAGTATTTAAAAGTAAAATATTTTCATCATTTATAAATATATTACATCAATTATGTAATAAACTGGGGGTTGCATTACAATAACTGCAGTCTGCCTGCACTATTGTGAACCTATCCTACAACAACCATTTGTTTCTACATTAAGATCAAAATTTGAATGGTTTAAAACCAGCAGGAAATGCAACTGTCCTGCCTGGCTCCATTGCCCAAACACAGCAAACAGCAAAGAAAAAAAAAAAATTTAATGGTTTATGTTTTAATAATCCAAGGTCATTAAGGCAGATGAGTAGCTTAAAGATGCTATTATTCTGATATAGCTACTTTAAGCACAATATATGAAAAGGCTTAGTGTCAATTCATTGCATTAGATATTATTCTTGCTTCACTACTGAGAAAGGGAAGCTACAGAGAAATGTATTTGTGGCTTATGGTTTTCTTTGAAATGGGAGGGCCATGCAGGGTTAACTAATTCTGGGAGATACAATAATTCTACTTGCTCTCTTAAAACTGAGCTCCTCAAACCAAACAAGGAGGCTCAGAAAAGACTCCTTGGCTCCAAAACACTGTCTCATTGTGAGCTTGTCTTGTTCTATGTCTAAAGGGAAAGTTAGGTTTTTTATCTCCAGCTCCTCCTCCAGCCTTCTGGCTTCTATTTCAACAGTGTCATATTGTGCATTTCTTGAAGGATCTAATGAGTATTAAAGAGCAGTAAAAATACAGGATTTGGGGGGAAAACCTGTGGAAGGTGTCTAAAAATCATGGCGCCAGAACAGCAGTTTCCCCGGAGGTCATGGCTGTCCCAAGAGCTGTCAAACTAATACATTTTTGGCTTTACTATCCTTATTGGAATCACGGATGTGGGACTTTTCCTGTTGTCATCTAAGTCAGCTATTTCCTCTTGTCAAAGGTCTGCAAGGGGATGGCAAAAATTCACTTGAGTGAACTGGGAGCTGCTCTGATATTTTCCAAATAATGGAGCTGTGGGGAAAGGTGTTAGATGTGGCCTGAGTTCTGGTTCAGTCCAACAGAATTTGCTCCTACAATGTTAGATTGGCACTGTTGAACCAAGAAGGCGAGATGGACAGCTTTCTGAGGTGACCACTTTTTTCACCTCAAATTATTTGGCTCCAGAAGAGCAGTGACTAAAAGACCAGAGAGTTCAGGCCAAAACAAATATATAGAAGACAGAAAAAAAAAAATTCTATTTTCAAAGCTACAGCTCCTAGGGGTTTCCAGATCTTAAAATCAACAAAATTATCTAATAACAAGGAAGTTAATAAAAAGTGGCATATTTAAAGAACAGAACATTTAAGAAAATGAAATTAGGTGGTTTGGAAAACCCAAAATAACTACATTTTTCATGTAGGTATTTATTTTTAGAATGTGGGAAATAAATGGTTTCTGGTTAACTCATTTTTTTCCTTAATTTGTAATTGGTCAAGTAGCAAACCAAAACCTAAATATTTGCTTTGTTCTAGTCAGAAAATCTGGATTAAATTTTCTTTTCTACTGCAGCCATTTGGTGAGACCTGGGGCAAATCACTTAGCCCTTTGTGCTTCAGATTCCAATTAAGTAAAAACACCACTATGATGTGAAGACATGAAATATCTTAAGATGCTCAGGTATTACTGCAGTGGGAGTACAGACATTTCCTAGAGACTGGACTATTAATGTAATTTTGTAACTGGATTCTTCTGAGTTTGAAATATCACTAAGGGAGTTGGAGCTCAGCCTCTGTAATCAAGGCTGAATTTTGCACAGCGTAGTCATTTTGACTGGCAGGAATCTCATGCAAATTAGCTCATCCATTTGGTCTACTGGCTATTTAGACACTTTGTTTTGGGTCTAAATGTGTTGAATCAAGTTCCAAGACAAGAAATACACAGGCGGAGAGAAACGAGTTCAAAGGAATTTATGATTTGTATTTTGAGCAAAGGCTGGAAAATAAATGCTACCAAGTGTGAAACGTAACAAAAACGATACTGGTAACACTTTCAGAGATATTTAATTTTAAAGCCCTAAAGTCAATATGGTTTAGACATTAATTTGTGAGATTGGGGCTTTCTATAGCATATTGTCACACTGAAATACATGAAGCCATATTTTTGTCTATATAGAGTCATACATATCTTTCTCTTCCAAAGATTCCATTTTACAGTGAAGAAATCATGTTGGCTTGTTTTATCCCTGCTATTCAGCCTCCTAAGTTTAGGGTTTACAGTAACATCACTACTACATCATTTATTCCCAGAGAGGAAGATTCTGTAGTATGAATCTTTTCATCTGACTGCCATACTCCATTTTTCCCGTCATCCTTTCAGTCAGGTATCATGTTTCTCTTCTTCTGTTCTCCACCAGTCTGCTTTGATTTTCTCCCCCCTTATTTTTTTATGGTTGGGGTTTTTTTTTATGGTTGGTTGGGGGGTGCTGTTGAGGTTTTTTGTTTGTTTGTTTTGGGGGATTTTTTTGTATGGTTGGTTGGTTTTGTTTTGGTTTTGTAATTCCAACTTTGTCCCATCAGCTAATAAAGAAGGGGAAGGACAAAACATCCAGGGAAAAATAGAAATTGCTGAGCTGTCTCTAAATTTTTGGCGTGGTGCAATGTCTGGTCAGGGTCACAGAATGAAGATCTGTCCATGAATAACACAAAAGTTTCAGACTGTACTGGCCTCTCCTGAACCCTCTGTTGCTTTGTTGTGACTTCACTTACATCTGAGTGTCGTTTAGATTGAATACAGTGATAATCTCATGAGAATGCACTAAAAATTACACTATTTGAGGACCTAGAGTATACTATACTTGGCATTGAAACTCATCGTATCTAAAATGATACTATGAGAAAGAGAATCCATGATACCAAGTGATCCTGGATTTAAACTACAAAGCTAGAAACACATGTTTTATGTCACTGAAAACTGGGAAGCAGCTGTTCTGTGTTCTTATGAGGCATCCCTCTTCGATCTTTTTTGTTTGTAAAATACTTCTGTCATCTTTTTTTTAATGCCATTCCAGCACAGTTTATATCTCAGGAAAATTATACGATGGAAATCAGTTTCATCACAGCACACAATCAAAAACTTTTGGAGTCGGTAGTATTTAAAAGAACAGTGATTAATGACTGCAGCAGAAGTAGAATTTTTCCCATCACTTGGAGTCTTCAGCTGGGAATAGACTCCAGGCCTTGAAAATCTGGTTTTGAGCCCCACTCCCTGTTCCTGGGTGTGAGAATCACAGGGTAACTTTGTGGTTTGTTCTATGTACATGGATGGTTTAATTCATCACCATCTGGTGACCTGTTGGGAAACCCCAGAAAACCACACAGGATGAAAGCAGGCTTCTCCAGAAAGCAATTCAGACCCTCAAGGAGAGGCTTGTCACGGAAGCACCTGTAGGACCTACAGCTAGATAGCCCAGGTAGAGCTCCCTTATGGACAGCAGATGTTGGCTTGCAAGCACGTTCATGAATCATGGACCCAGGATTATATTATATGGACTATAGGATCCTCCTATAGGCATTTTGGAAAACATTAGTCATCCTTTTCAGCATACACAGCAAAAAAGAAAAAGGAACTGGTGCCTTGGGTTATAGTAAAGAGAAGTGAAATCTCCTACCTGTTCTGGGGACATTTCACCAGGTAATGCTTCACTGTTAAAGAAAAAAAAAAAAAAAAAAGAGAGAGAGAAAGAAAATGTGGCTTCACACCAACACAGTTTATGGGTTACAAATGGGCAGTGCAGACAGATCTGTGTTACTGAGACTGAAGAGTTGCCAGATTGTTACACTGGGCGCACTGCTAATTGTCACCATACATTATATTGTGCAATGTAGTCTGACTCAAAGACAGCTAGGCTTGAGAAAGAGGAATATGTCAAACATCACCAAAACTCTCCTGTGGAAGTGCTGGGCAACACACATTCCAGTGGTCAGCCCAGCCAAAAGACAGCTTGCTAAGGAAAAGCACAGCAGGCCAGTAATTTTACTTTGAAGACTTTTATTTCCCTTGTGGTGTCTCTATTTATTTCCAGAAGCCTGAAATAAACCATTCACCCACAGGAGCCACTGCTGTTCCTAATGTAAACTAGATTGTGGCCTCAAGCATAAAGGGATTGCCTCTTGGGACTGGATCAGAGGTCCAATCCAGCCACTATCCTGCCTCTGACAGCTGTGTGTGTGAGCTGTATTAAATCCTTCTGCTTTGTATTCTTTTCAGAGCAAGGGCAGTTCCCCCCCGAACTTTAGCCCTTTCAGGAGCCAGGGCTATTAGGATGCTCTCTTGTGGCTTAGTGGCCTCTGTGCTCTGCCCAAGCTGTGCCATGTGCTGAGTGCAGAGACATGCTGGCAGGAGGAGAGGCTCTGGCTCTTCTGGTCAACCTACTGCCAGCTTATTTCTCAGAAGAAAAAGAGGGTGAGTCCCTGGGCCATAATGTGAAGTTGAATACCACCTATGCACACCCCTCCTCATGTTCTGTCCTTTAAAAGACCATGAAAACCAGACAACAGTCTGGTAAGTGCACTTACATGATTATGCCCCTCTCTGCAAGATAGTTTTCATGTTTGGTCTTACCTAAATTTTCCTATTCTAAGGTGGGTGCATTTTTGTCCTAGTGAAAGGGGAGCTGATAGCACTAGGAACTGGGGCTAGTACAGGGGTCATGTCTAAGTCAGCGAAGGCAGTGCTTTCATCTGTATCTCTGGCCTATTTTAGATGGACAGGAGAATAGTAGACCTGACCTTTTAGGAACAAGGGGGTGCTCATGTACATAGCTGACATGCCTTTGGGCACCTCTAGATATGTATTATTTTGGTTTGCGCTGCAGTAAACACTCTAAGCTTCTGAACTGGGGATTGGGAAGAAGAACTGCTCCTATAACAAATGGGCATAGACTTCTACCAAAACTACAGAAGGGCTGCCAACTCCAACCATTGCTGATTCCTACAGTTGCCCTCTGCTATGAGCCAGCCCCACCTGCAGTACCAATCCAATCAAGCTGAGATTGCTCCTTTGGTGAGTGGGTGGGGTGGGGTGGGGCATGTCATGTCATGTCATCCTCCTTGTGCTCTTAGGGCTGAGAAACTGGAGGAGGAGGAGGTTGGAGTGATGGGAGTATTAAGGGAGTTGTTGGTGTTCCTGTGACTGGAGAGTGAGAAACCTTGATGGAAATTTTCTCAGCAAGATGAGATGGTTTTGGTTGTCCTGGGACCCTAACCTAGTCTCAAGGGGAAAAGCAGAGTCAGGCTTCTCTTGAAAGACCTTTGAGGAAGATGGTGCTGCAGTCACTTAATTGAAATGGAAAGAAGGCTATATGTGGAACCTGCCTGAAGACTTGGGGTGATACTTCCTCAAGGAATTAGGAAATTCTTGATTTGACTTCAGGCTCTTTTCACATGAATACTTGGATCTGCCTAGTCCAACCGAGAATGGAGACACAGAGTGCTGAGGATGGAGAGGAGGTAAGATAACAATTCATTATTTTTTAGGAAAGATGTCTTATTCTAACAGTCTGAATGACAGAGGACTGCTGTTGGCTGACAGTGCGAGTATCTTGTGGTCAGACCCTAACCTGTGTAAGGTGACCCTGGAGAAGGTAGAGAGTGTTGAGGGAGGAGGGGGCTCTTTCTGCCCTGCCCATACAGCTGAGTGGAGAAAGCACCTCCCAGGGAACTGCTGCTCCTTGGTGCAGAGCTTTAGGGCTAAACTTGCCACTATGGCCCAGCGCCTATGGGGAAAAAAATCACAGCAAGACTGATGAAGACTGTATCCATCACTGATGCTTCTTCCACTGCTGCTTCAGAAATTGAATTTCCTGATGCTTTACTGACTGCTGAGCCTATTAATGGACCTGGCTAAAAGGCTAGCCTAAAAATCTTGTCTGTTGTACCTGTCTGATAAGCTTTATTCTTTATTCTGTTACGTTTCCATTGAATACATAAGTTTAATCCTGCCAGTGTTTATTGCATAATGCTTAAAACCTGAATAAGAATTTGGTGAAGCCTGTAGCTATTCAGATATTAGGGCAGTAAGGAAAGGATTTAGCAGCTCAAAAGAATTTACTTTTTCTCTGTTGTGTATGCATATTCTATATTTTATTCTATATTACTTCTATACTTACAGAATCATAGAATGCTGTGGGTTGAAAAGGACCACAAAGACCACCTATTTCGCACACACACCCCTTCCCCTCCATGGACACACTCCACTAAATCAGGTTGCTCAAAGCCTCCTTCAACTGGCCTTAAGCATTTCCAGGGATGGGGCAACCTGTACGGGCAATCTGTACCAGTGCCTCACCACTCTCATAGTAAAGAATTTCTTCCTAAACTCTAATCTAAACCTACCGTCTTTCAGTTTGAAGCCATTACCCATTGTCCTATCACTACACTCCCTGATGAACAACCCCTCTCCCACTTTCCTGTAGGACCCCTTTTGGTATTAGTAGGCCACCATTCGGTCTCCCTGGAGCTTTCTCTTCTCTAGGCTGAACAAGCCCAACTCTCTCATCCTGTCTTCATAGGAGAGGTGCTCTAGCCTATTTCAATGTAAAGAGACCTTTTCTCCAAGCTGCTTGTATACTTATACCAGGATAAATCAACAAAAGCAGAAGGAAAATCTAGCCCAATGTCTGCTCAAGAAAAAACAGGATACGTAAGTGTGTCTAATGCTTGTGGCTTCAGGGTGACTCACTGTAACCAACATACTTAAGTGTGGGTACTCCCTTGGCACAAAACCTTTGTCACCATTTAACAGGGTATGAAGAACAACATCAATCTTGCTACTTTCTGTTGGCAAGCAAAGCTGTTGGGTTCAGTTAGAATAAGAGCTGCTCTACTGAGTATGCTATCAGGAAGAGGGAGCCATAGCCTGAAATGTGTTTGTGGTCAGGCAAGGACTTCTGTATATATCTATTTGTGTTTTACATGTCTTCTCCTGTGTGTAACTGAGTTACTCCTTCCTTCCTGGTATGTGTATAGTACTGAGGAGACAGCAGTGTCATGATTATCTCCTGTCATTAACAGGAAAAATCACTCTTTCAGAAAGTTTCTGTTCAGAGATGGTTCTTGTACTTTCCTCCAACATGCTGTCAGCTAAGAATGCTGGTATCTCACCTTCACAACCTATGTGGGGTCTCCAAATAAATCATTCTTGAACTGAAATAAAAATAGAGACTGTACTGGCTACACCAAAGATCTGAAATAGCACTTTTGATTACAACAGGAATGCTTTCATGCAGGTTCAGCCTCTCTGAGAGAAGAATGAAATGGTAATCCTTTATCTTGAAAGATTATTATCCAAAAGTGTGTCTGAATGACAAAATGATGCTTTTGTTTCAAAGAGTACTTCAAAGGAGACAGTGCTAGTAACAACCCCCATTTTCCCAAGAATATTGACAGCTAGTCAGGAAAGAAAACAAAAGAAAACAGAACATAAGATGACCACTTTGAAACCCCTCTACACTTGTCTGCAAAAATGTCACTCATGCAAAATGTTAGCTAGATCAAGTCAGAATGCAATTTAATGATACAACACGTGGTCTTGAAAGAAGTTACAACAACATTCAATTTAAGTTTATGCAAAGCATAAAATTTTTTAAAAGTCCAAAGCAAATTTAGAGTGAAAGATCTATTCAAAGGAAGCAAAAATACCTTTGTTCTAGTTATTCTGCCAGAAACGGTCTCTTCTAACGATATTTTTGTTTGTTTGTTTTTATTAAAATCAATGCAAGAAGATATTTGTCTTCTATGCATTTTCTGCATTCCCCTTTGGTAAGGTCCTTGCAGTCAACAAGAATGGCATTGCACTCACCTGTGGATCTCCTCTTGTTCAGGAGTGACTGACAGAGAATGACAAGTGTGAAAAGGAGGACACTGATGATTCCTATTGAACACACAAAAACCGCATACACGTACAGATCTGAAAGCCAAGCACAGATCGTGGTCAGCATTGTAGCTGTATGCTTCATGCTTACAGGAAAGAAAAACATTACACCTGCAAAATCTAAATAGACCCTGACCCAAAAGATTTAGGGTAACAACTCAGAAGTAATTTAACCCTCTTGAGACTTTCATACCGTATTCTGCTCAGTTTAAAACCTGGTTGAAGTGTTCATAAATGCAAATAGGTGTAGTTATGAGGGCTTGCTTTCAGGAGGAAGGAGACAGATGGTTTCGGTTAAGGGTTTTTTGGGGGGAGGGGGAAGGGGAGCACCAAAAAAACAAAAGGACTGCTGTTGAATTATTTCCCAATTCAAACAGCTGTACTAATTCAAAAAACGAAAGGGGCAGGGGGAGTGTTCAGTGGTTGAGGAAGAAGGAACTCTGTGATTGCTGCTTCTGGTTGCAGCGCTGGTTTGAAATTTTTGTTTGGGGGGGTTTGTTTGTTATCCTTTCTTTTTCCAAATCTAGTGCCTCTGTCTCCCTTTATGGCTTTCATTCAGGTGCCATAACACCTTCCCAGTGAAGCTGACAGGAGTTGTAGCATGGCAGATCAAGATGGAGCATTTTGCATTTTGTTCAGAAGAAGAAATCTTTAATGACTTATTTCTGCTTTTACTAGTACTCTAAATAGAGTACTTCAAGGATGTTCTGCCCATTAATGTCTTGAAATGTCCTTAGGGACGTATATTGGCTTGTTTCCTGCTTTACAGAGAGAGGAAACTAAGCCTCAGAGGTCAAGTGTTCTTATAGAAAATAGCATTGCTGGAACTAGACCCTTGACCTGCAGTTCTGTATTTCATTCCCTTTACACAGGACAACAATATAGTTTGTTAATTGTGGTTAAAACAGCAAGGCTCCCCACAGAATCAAGGCCAGCCTGCACTACTGCCTAGCAGGCAGCACAGCGGAGTGGCTGCAAATGTGACGCTGGTCCTCCAGACTGGGGTAGGAGGAGGTGGTTGGAATCCCAACTGCTTCTGAGTTCTGGTTTTAAGTATCCTAGAACAGTTGATCACTACTCTGCACAGAAAATACTGCTTGCCTTGAAACTCAAGGGAGCTTTAGGCTGCTTTTCTAGAGTGTGCCTGGTGAGCAGTTTGTAAGGCTAGTGGGAGTTCAGGGTGCTTGGCACCTCCCTGGATAAAGGGTGTTTATTTGCACTGCGTGATTAGTCAGGCACAGGTTATTTTCCCATTGACCACAATAAATGCACGAGAAACTGAAGCTGGAGCCTTCCACTCTCTTTTCTCCAGCACCCCCTGGACTCTGTGGGATATCTTCTCAGGTGAGATATGAGTTTGTATAGGAACTAGCAACACTGGGCATTTTAGTTGTAATACTGAACTTAAGTAGCATCTAACTGCGACTGATTATATACAAGATGTATCTTTACCTTCAAAAAACTTCCAAGCTTCATGATTTTTCTTGAAAGTGGGATCATCAGAAGATTTTGATGAAATCACTGGGGAAAAATAAAAAAAAAACACACACCAGAAACTGAGCATGTATGGAATAAAATGTTGGGACTTTCGGAGTAAAGGTAGTTCCGCCTTAGACTTCAGTGCACCAAGGCCTTGCTTCATCTCACAGGATGATTACCTTTCAATGCAACACCAGTTATAAAGCAGCATTATAAAAATGTCTTCCAGCAAATTTCATCTAGCCTGACAGTCCTCATGAGTGCTGTACAGCTTGTGAGACTGCCTCCCTGTTATCAGCTTAATCTTGGCAGATGCAATGCGTGGCTCAAAAAAAAAGTTATATGCGGTGAAGTACAGCAAGAGGATAGAAACACTTTAGAAGAGCTCAGGTCTTAGAATAGGGTGGCCATGTACTTGTAAGGTCTGTAAAGGCTTTATGGGGATGGTCTGAGTATCCTAGGGAAAAAGCTGTCATTAATATTCTGTGTAGCTGGCTGTATTCCGACTCTGGTTTCTCAGTTACCCAAAAATTATCCCTCTAGGGCTGTAATTTGTGTTTCTGTCCCAAAACAGGCTACTCATGAGAAGAGATTAACAACTTTTGTTCTCCCACTGCCCTCCTATCAGAAAACTCAAAGTAGTGAGTAGTCTTCTCAGAACAATATGCAGCGTCTCCAAACCATCATTTACAGTTGGGTAATCCCTCAGTTGGGTACTGTGCAAAGTACCGCACATCTCCTAGGAAGAGCAGCACGTGTTTGAAATGGTTTACAACCCAAGAGAAGAGGCTACGTGTAGGAGGACAAACAAAAAAATAAGCAGTGTCACTATAATCCTACTGGCATGGACAAGACAAATAAGTAGAGATGATCACAACAATCTGTCTTGTTGGGAAGTCTATGTGTCAGAGTTTCCAACAAAACAGATTAAATATTAGTCGCATGTGGAATTTTCTAATGGTAAAAGTGTTGCAAGATACAGGAATGCAGGATTATGGTTTTTTCCCCTCCAAAATGAACAAAAGCCGGTTTTATTTTTTCAGGGAAGGTAGTCTAAAATACATGCCAAAAATCTACATGGGATGCTTTCATGTAACAAATGAGTAGATTTGTTAAAATACTCATGATGATCTTCCCATCAAAACTGAAGATTTCACAATCCTGAAAGCAGTTCCATATCCATTCAGTTAGCTCCACACCTTACATCTCTACAGGGCACTGCTTAATAAATTTCCTTTCCAGTAAGATACTTGCTCTTTAATGATTTGCCACGTGATCCTCTCTTGGAGGCTAAGACCTCATTGGCAATCTGAAGGACACCACTAGACTCCTATTCCATTGCAATGATTGCTCGCAGAAAAAAATAATGGATTATCATAAAGGAGACCATTTATTCTGATGTAATCAAAAAATGTCAGCATGCATGAACAACCTGGCTGAAGAAAGCAGATAGGGTTTTGAATCCTATCTGCAATCCGTGATTGCAGTAAAAAAAGTGATCCAGCAATCAGAGTGTTTTGATTCTAGTACTGTGTTGTACAGCTGTTACAATATTGACATTCACCCATTTGCCCAGAGCTCTGTAGTCCATCCTTCTCCTGAATCAGATGGCAATTCTGTGCAAAATCTGCCCAATTAAATGCTTTATGAAACATCTGTACGTGCTTCAGAAAGTCCATGCATACATGGGTTGTTTTTCCTGCAGATAGCTAGGCATCATATCCATGCATGTTTAAAAGGCACAGCACAGAAGTCAACTTTTGAAGGAAGTGACTAGAAAAAGAGCCCACAAGCAGTGGTCTCACTTGGGGTCTCTCAATGAAGGTTAAAGTGTTAAAAATCTTTCTTGAGATACAACAGCAAGGGAAAAGTTTTCTAAAGGAGAAACCAGATAAACAGCTAAAGTTTTAACTGCCATCATCACACACTAAGGAACTGTAGTCTATAACTTGATTGTTTTTCCACAACTCCAATATGTCTATCAGTATAAATTTGTGTTGCAAGAAAATGCATTTGCAACTTCTTAATGTCCCACACATTCACACCTGTGAGCATGTTAGCAAATAACAAAATCTCAATATAAATTAATAGCAGTAGATATCACAGACCTAGCTGTAATGTGGCAAGGTCTTTTGAATAGTGCTATGCTTGGTGGCAGACAAAGGCCACATAATAAACTGCCCCAGGTCTTTTCTGCTTCAAGAGCAAGTCAAACTTTGAAGAAGCAAAATGACCCTTTTCCATTCCCTCTTGAAATGTCTGTCTTACACAGTGACCCCTTCTTTTGCTCACACAGGAAGAGGAGACCTAAATACTATTTCCACATCCATTTGATGCAGATGTACAAGGTTATAAGAAATTTGACTGGTGCTTTAGCATAAAGATGCTATTTTGAATTCAGGCATAACTGCAGACACATTAATTGGAACAAACTGTTAGATGAGATAGCAGCTGCGATTTGTTTGAATACTGTTACCTTATTTGATAAAGCACATGCAGTACAATTTAAGTATCCAACTGCTGCAATTTGTATTGCTCCTTTTGTTGCATCCTGGAACTAACTCTAATATAAGTAAATCCCTTTGCAATAAAAAGTGTAACCACTCATAAAATACAAAATGTATTTTGAAAAAATTTCCTTGCAAAGCCTAAGTGCTACCATTGGGGAAATTGGAGACTTCATCACCACTCTGAAAAGAGTTGCCTTCCCTCCCATGTGTAACAAGTCCTGTACCCTCACCATGCATTAACTGAATGCTTGCTAAGGCGGTCCTTTGTTTCCAGTAAAGAGAATTTTAGCAGTAAAACAGTTGCTATGGCACTTAGAGATGGGTCATTTTTCAGATGGCTTTTGGTATCTTTAATCTGGATTTAGAATTAGAATATTCTTGCAAGGGTGTTGGGGTAGTGGCAGTGTCTGCCTTAGATGCCCATGAGGCATACTGTCAGTGTGTTTAGTCTACAGGTGGCCCTGCCTTCCTCCCTGGCCTCAGGTTTCCTGCTCTGCTTTGGGTTATGTTTGATGCAGAAACAAGCAGTACAGGCATTGTGAGAAAGCTTGTCATGAGTGTTATATCCCCACCCTGATTACATATTCATAAATACTTTTACCCCCAAATTTTTAGTATGATTTAAGGGGTGGACTGAAGAGTTACAGTTTTTCTTCTTTGCAATAAGTAAATTAACCTGAACTCTGTACTTTAGCTACGAAGAACAATGGAAGATTTCTGTGTTATATCTAGCAATAGCCTAAGCAGCTGTGAAAGATGCAGAGTGACTCTTTTGTGAAGAGGGTGGTGACAAATGACAATAATTTGTATTGCTTTTTCTTCTGCTGCCATTTACCTGGAACATGTCATTCCCTTTCAAAGCAGTCCTGATAAATCAGTATGTTTCACTATAGGCTTTAAGAAATTCTACCATTCAGTAACAAAACACACTTTGAACTGCTGACCTGCCCTATGGAATTACATTATCACAGAAAAACCCTAAGAATTATTTTCCAGCTTCAGCCCTGGCCACCCATTTGAGGCCCTCTGAACCACTTGCTCTTTGAAATTTGAGAGACCTGGCTTCCCTTCCCTGCACCGGTTGCCAGCTTTGCCCCTTCCCAAAGGTAGGAGGCTGAGGCCATAGGTGTAATCAGCCCTTCTAGTTGCCAGTTCCTTCTTGACAGTGACAGAATCTTTCAGTGAAATCTAGAGGGGCGGTGGGGAGAGGAAGAGGAGAGCCAGCTCCTAGCCAAGCACAGGAACAGCAGGGAAGAACAACTGCTGAGAATGAAGCAATCTAATGACTGAAGTCAGTAGGGCAAAATCATACATGCAATAAAGCTTCATTTCATATCCCTGTGTGGTTACCAGACTAACCACTGTGTCTTGGCTCCAGCTACTCAACATGGGGTCAGTGCTTGTAAAACTTAAAGTTCTCCAGAGATTAAGATGGCTGAGTTCAGGAGATGTTGGGCTCCAGTGTTCTTACTCTTCACTGAGTGAAAACAGCAGCAAAAGTCAGACAAGGAACTGTTCTTTGAGCTGTGAAGCTAACAAATTCTGTGTCCCGAAGCCTAATGACTCCTCTCCCCGCAACAACCTTAGTACTGACCCCACCAGGCCACAACCCCCAATTACTGACTCTGACATGGAAAGTCACTGGACACACAGCAGCTCAAGAACAATTACCTCTTCTGTTCTTACAGCTCTCCTTCAGTAAGGAATTTCATGCAGATCTTCTCTTCCTCCCCCCAGCCAATTTCACATTACTTGTATAGCCTTAATATCTTTAAGACCCTTATCTCATTAATATCAGCCCATGGATTCAAAAGGGTACAGACTAGTAGATAGTGTATCATGTAGGCTTTGGTTTTCTTGTGGATTACAGATGACATTTGGCTGCAGGATTATATTTCTGACCCATTGTACTGTTTGTTGTGGAGATTTGTATTTAGAATTCTAATTAATTTATTTTTTTTTAGAATTCTAGTTAAAAACTTCATTGAAGTTTTCCCTTATGTCCTGCTTCTGTGGTCTTCTGCACAAAAGAAGCATGGCTGATGCACACAGCTGGGGTCTGGGTGCTAGAGGGCTGGGCTTTTCCCTGATGGAGACAGGGAGGGTGTTGGGGTCCCAGTTTGGACTTGGGTCCTGCTCTGTCATTATTTGTATTTTTGACTGTCTGTACATAGGAAGCAGAGGAAGTCCCATATGAATGTCTTAGAGGCTTTCCAGACAAGTTTTGCATTCTCAGTACAACCAAATTGCTTAGACCAGGATTTTCTTGCTGATGTTTACGATTGATCCAAGGTCTTTGCAAACAGAGCGTCAGCCTTTGATCATTAGTGTCTTTCATCACTGCTACTAATAATCAGCTAACTGCATTATGTTAATGCCATGATTTCTCAAGGCAGATTTAAACATTGCTGGTCAATGTGAGGTGGCACTTCATCCCTTGTTACGTTGTATTTTTCATATCTTGCTGTCATACTTCTGACAGATCGAAGTGAAAGATTGTCATACCTGAGAGCTATCAACAGAGGATCATACACTGACAGAGATTATAACATATAGCAAATGTCATAAACAAAAGTACTGAACAGATACTAGAAATGCTCCTTCCCAAACACTGCTAGAACTAGAACCAGAAGCAATGAAAATGCCAAGATATCTAAAATATAAAGCTTCTATTTCTGGCTGACCCACCACATACTCTTCAGGAAGTAAGTTAATTTTGCTCTGTTTCTGTCTCTTTGTATTTAAATAATAATGACATCTGTTTATTCTCACTAGGGAAGTGAGAGACCTAGACTAGAGCTGAACATAAAGGTGTTTTAACTACCAATATTATGGTAAAAGGCAAAGGAAACAGTCTATCTTCTACAAATCTGTTGGTCTTCTCGCTTCTTTATATTATGGGCTGAATGTTGTTTAAATTGCAATGAATAAGTAAAGAAGCTGAGTATTAGATTTTCTTCTGATGTCCATAGATGACACTTAAACATAACCTAACTTAAATATCTTCCAGATAAACTTGCCAGAGGAAAAAGGGATCATGGGACAAGAAAAATTATAGAATTTAAATCAGTATTTTCTCACCTCTTATTTCAGTAGCTGCTGTGCCATTTGACCATGCTGTCCACTTATTCCTGTGTTTGCCAATTTCCTGGACTTTGCATATATAATGGCCTTGATCAGTTTGCTGGAGGCTTAGAATAAGAAATTTATACATAGTTCCATGTTTCTCTTTAAGAAGATGAAGTCTTTGCTTGTGGAAATGATGAGTATAATTTCCATAATATTGAACAGACCCAAACTTTGTCATTTTGATCATCAGATACTCCTGGTTAGGTGATGCAGCGAAGACCCACCGCACAGCCAGCAAATTGTCTGTCTTTCTCTTTTGAGAGATGTGGCAGTAAAGGGTAGCATTATCTCCCTCGGAGTATTGCACTGTTGGTCCTGGAGAGACTGTCACATTTAAAGCCTCACAAACATCTGCAAAGGAAAGAAAAGATGGTAAGAATTCACCATGCTGTCACAACAGCACCATAATCTATCCCAGCGTGAAGGTTCATAGCAGGTAAACTGACGGCATCAATTCGGTGTGCAGCAATTTAATGGGCTTTTGGGGCCTTCTGTCTCTGAACATTAAAGATGCTATAAAGCCCTTCTTCAGTGAGTTTGATCTAGTATTCTTGCCTTCACTAACTAATAATATAGGGCTGAAGTGGACACCTTGCTGCTTACATACACCCAACATCACATAATCTTTTGTCAGTCTGAACAAAAGTTACCTAAAGCTAGCTTGGAGCAAGAGCCAAGACTGCCTTTTGGAAAGCTCTTTCTCAACCAGCTATTCTGACAACTTCCACCTTTCTTAGGATTTCCAGCCTAAATTGTTTCAATAGGCAGTTTATGCCCATTTATTCCTGTGCCAACTTTAAGTTTATATAGCATTTCCTTCTCCAGTGCTTGCTTCCTGACTCAATATATAAAGCAATTACCTGGTGTCTCAGCCTTCACTTTCCTGAGCTAAAGAAGGCAAGCTCTGTTCATCTCCTCTAGTAAACTAGTGTCTTCCATATTCACCTTAGCAACCCTTCTCTGCATTGTTTCAGGTTTAAATGTTGGGTTCGATGGGGTTTTTTGGGTTGGGTTGGGTTTTTTTAATTTGTGTGACTGGAATTATAGTCTGGTATCAGTGAAATAGTCACGGTACTTCCCAGATTTGACTAGAAATACCTTGTCTGGTATATGTCAGAACTACTTTGACCTTTTTCATTATATTTTCACATATGATTTTAATCATAAACTAATATATGTATAATATACTCAGATGTTTTCTCTCCTTTGTTACTTGTGGCTCAGTTCCTAGGTTATCAAAGAAATCCTTACTAATTCCCAAGTGCCTGACTTAGCTTTACTAAGTTCTGCTCTACTTTTGCTACTTGGTCTTCAGTTTTTCATACATGTTAACACAATCTTATGTGAACTCGATAAGGTCAAGTGTTTCTGTCTACTTCTTTTAGACATTATTTGTGCAAACCTTACATGATACTGTGAAAGACCCCCCCATATACCCGTAACTAGCTCCTCACTTCACAGTTTTCCATGTCCTCTGTTTTAAGCAATATTCTCCTTGTCATAATCAAATGGCCATCTCAAGACTGGATGAAATCTGTCAGATCAGTCCTTCTGACTACAAATTCAAATTAAAATGACATTATTTGCATGAAAAAATATGACATGAGATTATATTGGGACAAATTATTATTCCGCTTTTTCCATTAATTTCTGACACTTTCTGTTCTTCATGAACCTAGTTTAAACCAGTTATTTGTCTCACTGCTTCATTTCTAACAAAAAACAGTATAGGTGAAGGTGGAAAGAAGTC
Organism: Zapornia atra; assembly: GCA_013400835.1. NCBI lineage: Eukaryota > Metazoa > Chordata > Aves > Gruiformes > Rallidae > Zapornia > Zapornia atra. Next base: position 79,579 of record VZTU01001878.1, on the reverse strand, counting down.
TATAGCAGCTCTTTACAGTAACACTTTCCTGACCTGATTTATGTTGGACTGATTTTCTGAGGCATGGGAATCAACACTCATTTTATTTCCATCCTAATGTACAGTAAGAATGATCTTATTAGTCATATCAGAGACTGGTCTATTTTTGACCCATGCTATATTGTGGCAGTGTGTTCCTTAAATGATTTGTAATGTGTAATCTGCTGGTCTGATGGCATCCACCAGAGAGAGAACCATATTTCAACATGCATTCCCTGCAATGCACTCTGCAAAGCATGAAATGTCCTCTAAAATGTGAATATGCCTTCTGTTATGTGAATATACTGTACTCAAATACTAATGAGAACTGCAACTCTGGGAAAATGATTTTTTCATTTCTGGATACTTTTCTAGCACATCAGCTAGGAACATTTTAACAAAAGGGATGAGCACTTTGGCAGAGACTCTTGTCTGACATCAGCTCCTGAAACACAAACATATATTTATCTTCAAAATAGGCAAGTAAAGTATTTCCATTCTATTTCTGAAGGAGTATGGAGGCAGAGACACTGGTTTTATGGCCCAGTAAAGCCATGAAATGGAGTGGTGAATTGTATCACCTTACTTAAAGTAAATCCACCGAATTAAAGAAATTACATTTCAAATGTAATATACAAATACAAATACATTACAAATACAAATACATTGAGAGCTGTGTAATTTCAATAGAAAGCTCTACTGAACAGTATATTTTTTCCAAGTAGACATTCTTTTCTTTATGAAAAAGAAAATAACTTTTATAAAGAAAGGGATTTTTTAAATTTATTTAAGGAAACACAGCTAAACATGGCTTACATTATTGATATAATTATCTGTGCATGATGTTTCTGTGTGCAATTCATGTAAGTGCCAAAGCAAGAGATTATTTTGGATTGTAGAAAGCACGCAAGTAGAACAGGATGTTGAAATTTAAAATTAAGACTGAGTACCACTAAAAGCTTTCCAGACATGAAACTTCAGTTATTACTTGCTGGAGTTACCTGACCTCAGCGCTTTAGAGACAGATGTGAAGATAAGGTGACTGCCTCTGCCATTGAAATAAGATAAAATTTTTAAAAGTTGTGTTGCTCATTAAATAAGGAATAAGTTTAAGAATTTCAACATTTTTTAGGATTCTCATAAGTACTTAAGCTATAAGATTTTAATAAACGATTTATTAAAATGTGTTTTGGGTAAAATAAAAACATGAACTTTTTCTACTGAAATTATGAACATGTCATGAAAACTGTAAAGACAAACAATTATGTCATTTTCCTGACATGTGAGCTTCTTGTTTGAAAAAGCTGGCTAGGCTTAATTGTGGAATACAGTCCCAAAATAAAAAGCAAAAGAATCATTGCTTAATTCAAAACTAGGCAGAACATAGTGCCAAAAAGTACTCAAGAGAAAATACAGAGGAACTCTGATATGATGATGATGGAAGCCTCTGCTAGAAGATAAAGCAACATTGTACATGGAGTCTCTGATCCCTTTTTAGCTGTTCACACTCATACAAATAGGTATATTATACCTAAGGCTTCTACTTTTTCTCTGATGACATGCTTTTTAAAAAGGAAATATCAAATTTTTCATCCTTCATGTTAGAAAGCTCATTTACTTGAGGGCCAGTTGCTGAGTGCAGCAATGGGGAGAGCTTTGGAAATTTCCTATGCTTTTACCGTGGACTCATCTTATGTTGAACAGGGTCAGCATCCATTTGACTCTATCCTCACACTGCCATCGGAGCAGGAACAGCGGTGGATTTTGGAGGAAAGGGGTCATTTGCCTCTTATGTGGAAAGGAAAAGCCTCATTCAGGGCTCCCAGACACTAGTGGAAATGTTCCTCCTGTCTTTAGCAAGTGCTGGATCAGCCCCAACATGAGGTTTACTCTTGTAATAGGCTCCTTGCCAAGGCAGGAGACTCCTGCACAACTTGAGCAAACTCGTGTGCCAACAGACCACTGAATCTCTAGACTTCAAATTGCTGTTCCAAGTGAGGAATCACTGTTTTTCTTCTCCTGCCTTCCCAATATAGCATGGTGTAGCCACTCAGGTGGAGTTCACCACAGGAGTTTCAGTCTTGCTTCTGCTTGGAAAGGAAAACTATTTATAGAGAAAGGGAGGAGAGTGAGTCAAAGCCTTTAGAATTCCTCTGTGGCATGCTTAATCATCAAACACATCTCTCACTTCTATTTGAAAACAACTCAGTTGCCCCCATTCCAGTGTTTTAGCTATTTATTTGTTTGGTACCTTCCTCCTATATCTTACTCACCTGTTGGGAGCCAGGGAAAGTTGCTGCTGACTAAGCCCTGATTTGAATAATCCTATTTTGAAAATAGTCCAGTTCTGCTTACACCAGTTCATTTCCAAGTATTAGCTAGGTGTGGATTTTGTTGTCTGCCATATTACATAGCAAAACACTTTCATAGCACTGTCAGGAGTAACAGGTAATACTTTTAGCAGCCAGAAGCCTGCCCATGCCAGGGCCATCCCCTCTGCCTTTGCTGGAAGAGTAGCAAAGGACACAGTTGCTGCTGAGTCCTTTATATTTGATGGGCAGTTCCAGCATGGCTCTTTTTTTGGAAGAACCTCAGCTACTTTGGTGGTGATGCTCATGAGCAGAATTGCCCTTGTGCACTACCGCTCGCAATCCAGGTTTATTATCTATATAGGCCTCTCTCCCTTCCTTCATAGAGACTGACAGGCAGAATCTGCAACCTGCACTCGAGAGCAGAGTGGACTTTTTTTTCCCTGAGCCCCTGCTGACAGCTGAGGGACTAGGGATGGATGCCATCAGGGTAGTTACATTCTGATCTTGGAATTGCATGACCAGAAGCATATGGGATTGCTTTTATCTGTGTTGTAGTTTTTTCTGTGAAACAATGCTACTGTCAAAGCCTGCTTTATTTTTGACTTCTCTGTAATTAAAAAGTAAGAGGAACAGGGGATGAGCCAGGAAGAAGCAAAGCACTTTGTTTAAATGAAAATTACTAGGAGCAGGCTAGCAAGATCAGCAAAAGCAACCAGCTGTTTCCAGTTGAATGGATCTGTCTGTAAGTTTCACAAGTCAGAGGCTCCTTCTTGGAGAAAGCTTCTGCAGTGGCTGAACATGGGCTTGAACCAAGCCTCTGTCACCTCCTGCCCTTTTGATGCGGAGATCCAACTCTGTTACTAACCTTGAATGAGCAGGGCTTTTCCCCACCCTTACCCGCACTGCACCTTTAAGTTCCACTCTATGGCCATTTTGCAGCTTTAAAACACAACGCGGGCAAATGCACCTCTGATTTTTTGGAGGCATAAAGGTCTTGAGTGGTGGAGGTGGAGGGTTTTTTATAAGAGACCTAGGTAGTCCCTTTCCACTGGATGCCTATAGACTCTAGGCACCTGCCAATGTCCTTGGCAGAGAACATGTCCCTTTGCCTGCAGTTCCACGATGCAGCTAAACGCTGTCCCGCCTGGCACGGAAAGAGGCAGAGCACGCGCTTCCACAAACTTTTGCGTGGGAAGGGGGTTCTGGTGAAAACATAGTTGCGGGTCAGGTCGCTGTGCACAAGCGCTGCTGCCGGGAGCACAGAAAGGCAGAGCGGGGAGAGGGACCACCCCGGGGCGAAGGGCGGCGGGTAGGACCCGGCGGGTTGCGGAGATGCGGGGCAGCAGGTCCCCCCGGCGCCGCGGGGCAGCAGGGGTGTCAGCACCCGGCGGTGCCCGGGAGGCGGCCACCCCAGCCTCTCCCTAACTCCCTCTCCTGATGTCCGAGACCTGGCCGCTCTTGCGGCTCGGGGCCGCTGCCCCAGCCCCCTACCACGGTGCCGACGTGGGGGGGAGGCGCACGCCGGACCGTGTTTCGCGACGCGAAGGGGCGGGCGGCAGCCCTAGGCGGAGCCCAGGGTCCGTCAGGCAGCAGATGGGGGGGGGGCTGCCCTGTCCCCGAGCTGCGGGGCTGGGCGCCGGCCGCTGCGGGCCGCGGAGCCGCTTACCTGGGGCCGAGGCCGTGGCCAGCAGGGCGGCCAGCGCCGTGGCCAGGAGGCGCATGGCCCGCGGGGCGCTGGGTCCCGTCCCTTTTCTCTCTGCCGAGCTGCCTCCCTCTTCTCCTCCCCGGCCTCTTGCCTCCTCCCAGCCCGGTCTTCTCTTCTCCCCTTGCCTTTCATCTCCTCCCCTTTCTCCTCCTTTTTTTTTCCGCTTTCTTTCTTCCCTCCCTACTTCTCTGCTCTTCCCACTGTCCTGCCCCTTATTCAACTCCCCTCCTCTTTTTCTCGCCTTCTTTTCCTTTCTTTTCTCCCCACCGAGATTAGTCCTGTGGGGTGGCACTAGGGCTAGACAGGGCTGCGCCATCTGTGGACTCTGTGATCCCTGCTGTGCTCACACACCCTGCCCCAAAGACATGGATCTGTGCGTATGTTAAGCAGAAAGCTCCCTTCTCTCAGCACAGGGAGCGTCTTTGCAAGTGAGACATGTAGGGGTTGTGAGGCAGGGTAGTGGGACAGGGAAGGCTGTGCTATGCATCCTTCCCACTTTCCTTGAGGTGTTTGAAAATTTGCAGGCACTCATGCCCACTCCCCTCTTCCCAGTCCTTAACTGGAACATGACCACAATTTCCAGGCAATTCTAATTAACTGCTGTCTCCCTGTGTGTCAGCCCTGCTGGTGGCAGCCTGGGGACAAGGAGGTCTGGCAGGCAGAAGTGGCCCTTCAGCTGGCATGGGGATGGATGTTCATCCAGTCTACTATCCTTTCTACAAGAACAGCAACCAGCAAATGCTTTGGAAAAGAGTATGCAAAATCAGTCACCCATGATTTCAGTTCTCAATCAGCAGTCCAAGAACTTCCTGAGCTGGAGCTCCCATCACGACCATCATAGTAAATAACTACTAGTACACTTTTTTATGAATCTATGCATTTCTCTTTGAATTAGTTTATCTCTGATAGGATTTCCCTTTGCTATGTTAAAGGAGTAGGCTTGAATCTACAAATCTTAATTAGTTCCCCAGGCAGTACAACTTTTAACAACAACCTCAGTTTCCTCAGGTCTGCTGATTTTTCAGTGCATAATCCAGACCTGTCATTCTCTTGCAAAGACTGTTTTCTCTACTGACACAAAAGTCTGTTCCAGAAGTAAAAGAATTACATGGTATTAAAGGCAGTGTTTGGTCTCATAAGGATCAGATGAAGCACATGCTAAATTATCTGTGATACTTAAAAGCAGACATGTATTATCCTGCCTAAGGGATTACTAGGAGAGGGGTGGAGTATCTAAATTGGTAGTAATTGTCCTATTCAGGGAGGCAGGAATGCCAAAGTGTTTGTATCATCTACATTTCATGCAATATGAATATTAAAATCAGATATAAACCATCATAACTGATGGAAGAAGCATGAAGACCATGTCTCTCAAAACTTGCAGGCTTTCAAATGGTTAACATTTTCAAAAGGAGCAAAAGGGAAGGACAGGAGTAGACTGCCAGGTGCCACTTTCCCTTGTCCTTTCTGGCCTAGAAGTCTAGTACTATTTGGCAAAACAAGCACAGTAACCTTGGGGTGATGCACTATGAGAATCAGTATTGGTGTCTGTGTCTTTGTAGGCATCCCAGTTACTGGTCACACTAACAGTTCCTTTAATTGCATCAAGAGCCCTAATGAGCTCTGGAGCAGACTTGGATTGATCTGTCAGTGAGAAGGCTTAATATGATATATTTCCTTGTGCTAAGAGATAGAAGAAGAGGAGTTGGAGGCCCCTTTGGGCTTCTCGAGTCATACGTGCCTGCCAGTTTACTGAAAATATATGCTTTCTATTTTGCAGCTTGTTATCTGTACCTTTGACATTTCCCTGTGTTTTGTGGGTTCTCTCTTTTGTGTAGAATGATTTAGCTGGTTTCTCCCCACTGAAAGACCTTTGTTAACGTAAGAGCATGGAAAGTGCTTCTTAAAGTGGTATTTCTTTTAAATTTCAGAAAGTACTTTTGGAAGTGGTTTAAGCTGAAATTCTTTTATACTTGTTATTGCATAAACAGCTCAGGTGATGTTGCCCTTTCAGGCTTTTCACCAAGAGAAAGCTTTTCTTTTTTAAGCACAATTAAGAACGGGACCTGTAAGCTTCTATTCACTGGCCTCTCTCTTGCCACTAACGTGTACTACCAGCAGCATGCATTAGGCCACACAGTGCCTAACACCTAAATCTATATTTTGCCAGACTTTTGGGATATGCTCATGGGCCAGTCAACACTAGTCAGGGTAGTGAATTGTGGAGAAACATAGACTGCTGACCTCCCATCTTCTCAGATCTGCTGCTGACTTGTTGGATGATTTTATGCGAATCAGTTCCAACCTCTGGGCTGCTGTTGGGTGATCTATAACCTTCCTTTGTGCCTGGATTGGAAGAGGCTGCTAATGGAACTGGCACAACCTGCATAAAAGATTGTGATTATGTGGTCTTCATTATTTTACTTTTTAAATCTTTCATCTTTTCAACCCATACATAAGCAGCTGAGACATTTCTGGGGCTTTTTAAAAATGTTTATTCAAGCTTGATGCCTCATACCTAATACCATAACAGTTTACCCATGCACCAAAAATCCCAGAGGTCAAATGAACATGCAGTACAATTCCCTTTTTGACCCACAGGCCAGGCACACAGCTCTGTAAGCCTGTGCACCTCCCTTAGCTTCTTTGAAAGCGTGTTGACGCATGCGAGTGGAGCCTCTGACCCCCAGGATATGGCTTTCTCAGCTCTGGCAGAACCTATGTGGCCTCGTTTCCTGCCGAAACGGGTCTGCTCTGATGCGGAAAGTGCCTACTCAGCATTCCGTTGCAGCTGACACAGCGCAGACTGCCTGTTCGTGCAGAGCTTGGAGCCCCTCGCTCCCTGGGGACAGTGTTATTGAAATCATCAGCCTCAGTCATTCTGGGTGAGACCTGCTGTGCAAATTCCCTTTAGCTCCTTGCAAAGTTGCACACAAGAGGTAACCACAGCTTCTTGGCTTTTGCTGTCCCTTCCTCCTTCCCTGGCTGCTATTTTTAATGCACCTTCTATTGAAAGGTCTTACTAACATCCCAAAAAATCTCTCTTCAGAAACTCCTGCGGGGTTGCTTTGGACAGAATTGTGATTTACAGTGATATTACAGTGCAGCAGAGGGATGCAGTAGCATCCACTGCAACTCATGCAGGGCTGTTTTTTCTGTGCTGTAGCACTGCGGAAAATGTCCCTGCAATGCTGTAACTTTCACCATGTGTAGATGGACTGGGATGGGCTGATTTCCTGTTTTCATAGCTGAGATGTTGTTAAGGAGAGTTATGCTTCTTTTGGGTGATGTATAGGAGCTTGCTCCCCACCTGCAGTAATAAGCTGTCTCTGTGAACTTCTTTACCTGGAATGATCAGAAAAGCTACAGTTTATCTCCTTCTCACACCTCGTCCAGGCTGTGTGAAAAGATGCTACTTGCCTGCCTGAACCTTATCATTGAGACATGAGTTTGTCTCAGATCTTCAGAAACCAGCAGCTGGTAGCTCCTGTGGCCTAAGAAATCCTAATTATAAATGAATGTTCAATTATTAGAGGTGGATAAAATCCAAACTAATTCAGCTTTGCCAAGCATGGATGGAGTTTTGGCTCCCATCCCTTTAATGGGCCAAATTAACTTTGAACTGTAACAGCCCAGTGCTTCTGAACAGCATTGTTTAGGATTAAAAACTGTACCCTGGTATTTTTCCATGGCTGTTTTGTGGGCTGATGTGTGGGAAATACTGTTTTGTGGATCCAACTCCATATCAAGAGGAAAGACACTACATAAGAACTTCCAAAATGTAAGCATCATGCTTTTTAGGTCTCTGAATGTCATGCAATATTTACATTGTGTTTGGGGCTTTGATGCTAATTTACTTTTCGCCATTTATTTCTGACTGATTGGCAAGTTGCTAGATAGGGTAATGTTACTGAAGTTTGCTTTTCTCCAAGCATAAGATATCCTTCCTCCATTCCATTTTGCTTTTTTCTTTCAGGGGTGAATGAAACTGATGTACCTGGGTAGGATCTCTTGTTTTCCTGGATAGGTGAAATCTGTACTATAGATGCTGTTAACATATTTTTTCATTTTCTCTTCCATTTTCTCTTTCTTCAAATGAGAGCACATTTTTGTAGTTCAGAAAACTTGCTTTTGTTACTACTTTTATGGTTAAGTTTTGGACTTCATAAAAGCACAGGGGATTTACTATGTTTTTCTTAGCTCTTGCTTCAAGTTCAATCATTCTAATTTGCAGGGCACTACTAATCCTGAAAAAAATTAGATTTATGGATGTTTTGCAAGATTTTTCATAAGCTCTGTCCATGTACTTTCTGTATCCTTAGGAGTGTGCAAGAGTTGAAACCTGATTAAGTCTTACTGTGCATCATCATGCACAAAGACGTAGTCTCGGTGCCATATAGCAGTGTCTGAGGACCATTAAAACGTCCATTGCAGTTTCGGTTCTGTTCTCCATAGGTACTCAAATGTCACTTTTTGCTGCCCTTGTTTCTGGCAGTAGGTGAGCAAATGTCACGCTAAGATGGATTTCAAAGGCTTTTCAGTTCATTAATATGTTCTGGCTATGTATTCTCATTAGGCGCCTGTCCCAGTTAAAACATTACTGACAGTGCTTTTCTCCGAGCTACCCGCTGTGAGCCTGCTGATCCCACTCTGCCTGGCTCGGATCTGGGCATTGACTCGAGAACCGCATGGTTTGTGAGAGTTTCCCAGACACTGCACTGTGCTATCCCCTGTTCTGGCTTGCCTGTCTCCACAGATAAGTGTTACGGTCAGGTTTGAGGAAGCACAAGCCTCTTCTGAAGACTGCAGGGACATGGTTAATTTGTGAAGTCTCCTGGCTTGTGGAGTTTGGGCTGTGCTTTCCACACAGCCTGTGCTGGTACCATATTTAAAACTTTGTGTCCATGATTTGTCTCTAGATCTTCAAAGAGATGTCCCACTGCCTCTTTGTCAATAGGAGGTGTAAGAATGATTCCACTAGGAAAAAGCAATGATACATCTAGCTCAGTGCCCTCTTTCTGACTGTGACCGATAGCAAATGCTTGAAGTGTAGCCTGGGCAGGGCAAATATGCAACGCTCTGTTTCCAGGAGACTTTTTCAGCATCATATGGTTTGCAGCACTTGCTGTCTTGGTGACCCTCACTGATTGGACCTAACCACACTTATGTGTTCCTTTGTTACTTTGTTCGGGGCTGAAGAGACAGAAGTTCGCCAGCGTATTCCAGGTCCCAGATCATGGTGGCTCCATGGCTGCCACGTTACTGGATGTGGCTCTGATATGAATAAAGCTTGGTGGTTATAGAAGAAGGACTTTCTGAGGTGAAGCAGATAATGAAAAAAAAAAATCACTGAGCCCACATGGGGACACTCAAACAGTCACTGCTGTCAAATGGTGTTACAGGGCTCATGAAAAGTCACGCTACAAAAGCAGTGATCTAATATCAGAAGGTATAATGTATTTGTCTACATTTCTCTTAAGTTTTCAAACATTTCTTCAACAAATTTTCCAAATTAGCGAATTTAGCTTGGATGTACATTAAGAATAAAGGGCCTATCTGCTCCTGCTCAGGCCATAAATACCTCAAGAAATGCACGCTTTTCCCACACCTGGTATTTCTGATCTGCCCTTACCCAGCCACATGGATTGAGGAGAAAGGTGGAGATAGTGTCCAATCAGAGAAAGGAATGGTTGTAGAATGCAGGGTTTGAATGAAGGTGAATTAAGGTGAAGATGTGGATGAGATATGAACCAAAACTGGTCAGGTATTGTTTCTAAATGCTATTACATGCTTTATTCCTGTGCATTAGTTATGCCTATCTGCAGAATTGTCATGGTTTAACATTGGCTGACAGCTAAGCACCACACAGACTTTTGCTCACTCCAGCCCCCACAGAGAATCAGAATACTAAAACTGAGAAAACTCTTAGGTTGAGATAAAGACAGTTTGATAGGTAAAGCAAAAGCCATGGACACAAGCAAAGCAGAACAAGGACTTCATTCCCCACTCTCATGGGCAGGCACATGTTCAGCCATCTCCAGGAAAGCAGGGCTCCATCATCCATAACAATTGCTTGGGAAGACAAACACCATCAATCTGAACACCCCCTCCACTTCTTTCTTTCCCCAGTTTTGTGTGCTAAGCATGATACCACATGGTATGGAGTATCCTTTTGATCAGTTGTCTTGGCTGTGTCCCCTCCCAACTCCTTTGCACCCCTAGCTACTCAATGGTGGAATGGTGTGAGAAGCAGAAAAGGCCTTGGCTATGTGTAAGTGCTGCTCAACAGTAATGAAAACATCTCTGTATTAACACTATTTTCAGCATAAATCCAAACTAGCCCTATACTGTGAAGAAAAGTAGTTCCATCCCAGCCAAAACTGGCACAGCAGCGCCTGATATATGTAGAACCTTGCTGTCTCCCGGGAGTCTGTTTGGAGTATTGACTGCGAAGCTTGTACTAACTCTGTTATTTAGCAAGTGGAATGAAATTACTATCGGCACTTTACAAACTGCTAGCTCACCACTGGAAAGAGATGAAGTTCACAGCTGGAAAGGAACCACAAACTTGAAAAAGCATACACACCAACTGGAGAGATCCCAGAAGAGAGAGCCCAGCAAGGAGGATCACGTCTCTGGAAAACATGGCCTGTGAGGAAACGCTGAAAAGCTGGGTTTGCTCGGTGAGGCCTGGGAAAGATAATAAATCTCAAGGTATTGTAAGGCTCTTAGAAAGAAAGGGAGTAAAGAACCACTGACAGTAGAATGAGAAAATGCAGATCTAAATTGCAGGAAAAGAGATTAGATATTAGAAAATGCTTTCTGACCATGAGAGTAGTTACAGGCTGGGAGAAAGAGGTGAGGGGGCCATCATTAGGGGAGGGTTTTTTTAAATGCAGACTGGACAAATATTTGTCAGAAATGGTCTAAGTATAGCTGGTCAGCTTTTCAGAAGGATATTAGACCAAATGAGATCTGAAGAGGTCTTCTAGCCTTATTTTATTTGATAGTGATTTATGTTCTTTGTATGTTGTCTCTCTTTGTAGACATATTAAATCCTTGAACATGCCACAGGAAAGTCATTTAAGCTTTTTGCATCCCAAAGAATAACATTTTGTCTCTGACCTACTTTGTCCTACTCAGACATGGATAGCATCTTCCCCTCTTAGGTCCATTTTCTACCATGTCTCAGAAGACTTTCTTCTGTTTCTGCTTCTCTTAAGTTTGAATAGTAAATCCTGCATTTCTGTGTTGTGCATTTTTTAAAACATTCCAGTCTGGAAACAAAGTACCCACACACGTACCCACAGTGCAGTTTGTTGTCAGAAAAGCAGGGAATCCTTCCCTAACCTCAGGAATGTCCCTGGAAGATGTGTTCACTTTTTGCTCTGTTGTCAAGAATAGCGTTGCTACACTTTGGCAGCTGCTAAGTTTAAAATGGATTCTTTAAACTTCAAAACAGAGTAAGATCTTACTGTTTCTTAAGGAATTCTCCCAGTGTAATCAGTGAACTCCAGTCGAATTTTGTATGCTGTATAGGGTTGAGTGGTGGTTGAACTTGGACCTCTGAGCTTCAGGAGTAGTTATGGATGAGACAAGTCATTATATTTCCTGCTGAGCAGTGAAATAATGAATAAATATACATCCACATATCCAACAGGTCCATGAACTGCTTAAAAAAATTACCTCACTTGTGTTTCTAAAATGATCTCTCTGAAGAATTTTTGGCACAGCTTTGAATAAACAAAATATTTGACTTTCATGTCCCTCAAATATTGAATATTTTAGGATAGATTATCTTTTGTGTTGTGGGTGAGAATGTATACTATCTGCGTTTAAGTAAAAAATAAGCTAATACTGTAGCAAGTTACAGGCATCGCCTTCACGTAGCTGTCAGATGCTAAATAATGTGTGTTCCTTATTTCCTTTAAAGGTAAAAATCAAGAACAAAACAAATGCTTTACCTGTTCTTTTTTTTAAAGTACAGAAATTCAGGTGCCATTTGTTAAATAATTCTTTGCAGAGACTATGAGAGAAGCCACATCTTGCATACCGTACATACCGTATGCTTGTATGCATCCTTTAACCAAACATAGACATTTTTCTGAGCAGTGTTGTGGCCATGTGGGTAAAATATAGGCTTGTCATATCACAAAATGAGCTTTTATTTTTCTGTCTGAAAAGTTACCTTGTATAAACTCTTGAATTTGCACTACTTATTAAAAAAAAAAATTAATCTTTTTTTCTGCATTCCTCTCCTTACATGAGAAGGCTCCTCACATATCTTCTAAAGCAGGGAGAAGATGACTGCTTCAGCAGTGGGCCTTAGAAAGTCACTAAATTATTTTCACTGTTTGTTGAAAGAGGGGAGGTGCTGACCTATTAAAATTAGTGATTTAGATGTGGTGAAATAGCAGCCAGATCCCTTTTGGCTGTGTCCGGTCTGATTTGCTGGTTCCATGGCTACATGGAACAATAGTCTGTGCAGGGCAGCAGGGACGTGGTCAGAATTACAAGCGAGCAACCATTAAATTCCTTTGTGCAAGTACAAAAAGGGGTTTTCCTCTGCACTTTCTAAATGAGAGAAAACCTGTATGAATGATACACTAAGACTCGTCAAAACAGCTTTGAACACAGGATTGTCCTGTGGAAACATGACAAATTATATTTCCCACCTGTGAAGGTATTAAAAGTTGATTGTGATGATTTTAAGTCAGATGTTGGAAAAGTTCCCTGTGTTTGGGGTTTTGTGGGGTTTTTTTTCAAACAGATGATTAATATTTGCTCAGTTTGGAAAAAAACCCAAACGAATCCTCCTGGTGGAGAACCTGTGCATAGAACATTTCTACTCCGATGCTAAAGTCTGTCCAAAATAATTAATAATAGGAGTGGAGGGTTGTGATGGAGTTTGCTGATGGATAGTGCAAATTAGCAGTGACTGAGTGCAATGGCAGAGGTGGTACAGCAATCTGAACAATAAAATGTGACATTTTCACTTCGCGTATGAAGAATTTTGGGAAAATTGCCAGCAAAGGTTATAACAGCAACACTGAGAGCAGCAGCCAAGTTGACACAAGACAGCTTATACTGATAGGCCAAATAATCATCCCTTGGTCAGGATTATATTTTAAAAACGCAATGCTGTTGGACCTGTAATTTTACCACATTGTATGTTGTTCACAGCAGATGTTGAGCAAAGGCCTTCCATTTGGGAGGGTCATTGCTGAAGGATGTAAACTGGATGTCCCACACTTGTGGTTGATTTCACCAGGCTGATGGTGGGGCTCAAAGATTTGCATGTGCCTGAGTGGCTGTGGAGAGACACAAATGGAAAGGAGGTGGCTTCAGCACCTTCTCTGGGACTTGTAAGACATCATGCTGATCTTTTAGGGAACTCTGTATCTGAACCTAGGAAACATTTAAAATTTAATAGGATAGGTGAGTGAAAGCATGTAATTCTGCCTAAATGCCACATATGGCATATTAGTACTTCGTTGAATGTCTGCTGGTGACTCTGCTCTTGAAGTCTGATTTATCTATTTATTTTATATAGGCTCCTCTCTGACTGTCAGTGCAAAGGCGGTGAGCAATTTGACTAAAAGCTAGCTGTACAGTCAATAACCACAGTGCTAAATGACCATAATACAAGACATGGCATATGCAAGTAATTTTCAAAAAGGAGTGTATTTGGACATTGCTCTGAAGATGAAAAGATTGTAGGGGAAAAAGGGAAGCAGGATACTATCTTTTAAAAGTAATAGCACACAATGCAGGCTTCAAAATGTTCCATAATTGTTTGTGGTATAGCCTCAGGGTAAGGAAATATTATCATTAAAAAGAAGTAATTTGAGTGAAGCTGGAAACCATAACATTCCACTTACCAGTTGCAAATGCATACCGTCAAAACATAGGTTTCCAATAATACAGACTTTCTCTGCTTCTTTTGATCTGTTAGCATGTAACAAATATACTTCCATTCTCTGACACTGAACTTAGGAAAGTAAATAAAATCAAAACCATACTTAAAGCAGACTCAGAGAAAACATTATGCTTATATATATGTCAAAGGCTTATATTAGTCATTTTAATTAAAATACTACATACATCTGTTTTATGATGAAATGTGAGTAATATAGTACTAATTGCTAACATCTGTAGTTATTTCTAGCTATGGTATTTCCATTTTTAAATGCTGTACATTTTGTGGATTAATAAAACGTGCAAAAGCACATTTAAAATTTAAATTTAACAATTATAATACCCTGAGCCATACTTTGATTTTTGCTTATATCAGCATTTGTTCTCAGGGACTTCCTGGCCTTCCATGAATTGTCTGTTTTGCCTGTAAAGCAACCAGAACAGATGTTCAACAACTGGACTGATACCTCTTCCTTGCCTTTCCAGGGAAACAGGCCTGATACTGTCTCCTCTTTAGGGCAAGTGTAGCTTTCCTGGGGGCCCATATCTTGGAGTAATTGTGTCCTCTCAGCTCTCTTCAACACTCTTTGAGAGCTTCCTTATTTTGTGAAAGGCGTCCCTATAGCCTACTTTAGTTGCTTTTGTCATTCCTTCTCCGAGTGCTCTGTCTCCACCAGACTTACCATGTTACAATCAGCAACAAGCTTTTCCTTCTTCAACAAGTTTTGGAAAATTATCTTGTTTCCAGTTTAACTGTACATATATCTAATTCTTATAGTTCTTTAATGGGCTTGCCTTTGACCTTTTATCCTCAGTGTAGTGCTAATATGACTGTTCCTGGCATTACATTGATTTGTGCATCAGAGACAAAATTAGTGAGCATCCCACATCCAGCAGCCCAATCATGTTTTGTAGCCATGCTGTCCAGACTTCCCCAGAAGTAGCAGCGTTGGTGTTACCATTGTTGAACTTGCCAGGCCTTGCTTACCATCTTGTCAATTATGGTTCTCATATAGTTTTAAACTCTGGGTGTGGGTTTGGCTTGTGTGCTGAGTCACGTACTGTTGTTTTGGACTCTCAGTTCTGCAGGCCTTTATTTCTTTTCTTACCATGTTTTTTGTATGCTGCCATGGCCACAGTATCAGAGCAGCCTGCACTCTGTAAGCTTCATTTGAGTCTGGGTGACTTCCTTTGCTTGGCAGATTCCAGATGTTTTGCCAGACTTTATTTCTGGGTCTTTCATGAGCCCATCTCCAACTTCCTTGTGTGTGTGTGATTGTGTCTTAATGAGACTGAAGCACTATTCTTTTATCAGGGACCTGATTTAGTTGACTCCCGTCCTCCCCAACTGCCATTCTCCCCCCATCCAGGAAAAAAATGTTCTTTTTTCAAGCCTTAGACCTGTTACAAACTCCTTTTATACTTGGCATTCCCTCTGCATTAACAAATATCCCATTTTTGCAAGGATTGCAGCCCTCCTTAAGATTCTTCAATCCATTGTGAACCTCTTGGCTGTCTTAATTGAAAACTATTAAAAACCTCAAGCGCTTGAGATCCAACTTTTCTCAGAAATAAACTGACTTTCTTCCCAGTATCCTTCTGATAGCAGTTACTGTTTGGAGCTGTAGAAACTGTGGAGATCTTCTCTAAGGGTGTTTTTTCACTAGTAGGGGGTTAATCCACTCCATTATTCATTCCTGCAGAATAGTTTGATTCTCCCTTGATATTGTACATTGACCTGAGATAACAAGTCTGGGAGTCGGACAGACCTTAAATGTGACACCCAAACATGTCAGCATTGCTCTGAGTGAACCTCCATCTGGCTGAATGTTTCCTTCTACAGTGTCTTGTACCAGCACTTTTAAAGGCACAGTTCCACATATGCTGTAAACAATCCTTTTCCCCCAGCACATTTACCTTTCCACCCCTCTTTTCTATGCCCTGCAATAGCATTGTAGGAAGGAAGAGGAAAATTAAAGAGGAGGAAAATTAAAAGAGCTTAATGCACCCTACAGCCCAGGGCTGTGAATTCCTCCCAGCCACTTGCAGAATCTTAATGGAGACTGTACAGACCAAAATGGGACAGAGGGAATCTGTTCCAATAGTTTTTAAAGCTTCACCTCTGTTTCTAATGACACCTTTGAGAGCTAATAAAATAGTTTTCATGTATGGGTTGGGTCTCTGATAATGCTCATGAGTGTGAGCTTACAATAGTATTTCATACTCCAACGGGAAGTTTACTTGGGCAAAATTCCTGCTGAGGTCATCTGGGCTTTCACCAGAGCAATCCTTGCCTAATAAATCCCTTAATGGTAATAATTATTGAGTTTGGGTTGTAGTTAATTATATGAATATTTTAAATAAATTTAAAAAAAAAGGGTTGTGCTCTCTTGTCTGCACTGCTCTTTCCTGCAGCAATTCCATAAACTTACTCCCAGTCTTTGTTGGTGTGTAGCTGAGTGCAGAATCATGCCTCCTATTACAACTTGAAATAATCCATGAAAAAGCGTATTTATTTCAAATATGAACACATGGCTTTAAACTAGTAAAAAGCATGGCATTTAATGAGTTCCTAATCATAAAACAAAATTAAGGAAAGTTCTTATTTTCCCTAAATGAACGTGTTATGGCAGGCTTTTTGGCAGAGGTATAAGCTCTCTTGTGATAGTGATGAGTGTTTTTAAGACAGGCAGAGAATCAGATCTTGCTGCTTTGAGGCTTCTCTTGGTACCAGTCATACCATCTGAGAGTCGGAAAAGCAGCTGTTTGTGATAAAAACCTTTCTGTTTTCTTAAGTGTAGATTACTACAGAGTTGGTGTGCAATGCCTATGCTAGACTGATGGATTGAACAGGCTTGTCTTAAACTGTGGCCACTTTCTTACTACTTCTGCTGAGAGATCTGTATTTCAAGTGCAAGCAGATACTTCTTGTGAGTGGCAGTTAATGAAGCCTGCTTCCCAACAGATTTTTGTAGGCATTTGGCTGACATTAGCCACGTAAGGCTATGGCTATTATTAGGTGTCAAGTAATCTGTAAAGAGAGCTATATAGAGAATGCCCCAACCTTGGGAAAAGCTTCAAATGGGGGGTTGTGTCTTCTTAGGTATTGGGATCCACAAATAAGGGGTATTTTCCTAACTACATATCTTCATGAAGCAGTGGAATGTAACTGTCAAGTTCTGATAGGAACTAAGCAATCTCTTCAGACACTAGTGGGAGGGGAGCCTGCCTTGGCCTGAGCTCCAAAATTCTGTGAAAGAAAGATTCCCAAAATCTTAGCACTTCATGGTGGATCCACGCTGTCAAACATGATCTCTGAAAGGACCTGCCATGGGCCGGTTACTGCTGGGTTTACCATGTTCAGTTGTGTCAGCGACCAGTTATGATGCTCTGAATCCACTCTACAGTCAGGCTGCAGCCAGCAGTGTGTAGGGATTAGTCTGCTTAAACTGATCCTTCACATTCAGTTTAAGCAAAGTCTCTATGAGCTTGCTATGGTAGTTAACATTGCTTTAAAACTGGATCTGCTATATCTCTTTTGCCTTTTAACATTCACACAACTCAATTGCCTTGATTTTTCTATATCTCCCAAGCATGAAAGAGGCTGATTTTTACTCTCAGTATGAAGTTGTATTGACTTCTTTAATGCCATTACATTAGTATCAATTGGCAGTGTCCAAAAGGACTAAAAGGCATAATCCAGAATGAAACAGAAGAAATTCTCACCTTTCAGCATGCAGACAGGTACAACTGTTAGATACTAGGATTTTCCCAGGAAATTGCAATATGGAAAATAAAAGCATCAAATGAGGAGAGTTAAATCCTTGTATACTATACATTTCTCTAGTGTGGAGAAGTCCTGCATATAAGCAAGCAAATATTTCTTTCTCACTGCATTTTTAGAATTCTAACCCAAGTCAGAGAAAGCCACCTATTCTCCAGAGTCCTTAAGCATGTGCTTAACTCATGGAAGAAGGGATTTTAAGGAGAATTTCTGTGGAGCCCTACGTGCTTCCTATCAGCTGCTTCCATCTGGGAATCAAGCCATTTATGTATACAGTGCTTGACTCTTGGGCAATTAAAATCTCAGCCATAATGTTATATTAACACAGAATTTGGTGTGCTTAATGACATATTAAATCTTCCTAAATTATAGCTAAATTACAAAAAGGACTAATTTACCAAAACCAGTTAATAAATGTTTAGAAAAGGAAGCTAATTGAATTATCCCTTGTTTGTCAGAGACAGATAATCTCCTTGTGAGAAATCTCATTTTTTCTGAAGTATGATTAATTGGCCTGACGAGTCAGAGATTATGACAAATTACGCAGGAGGAGATAATAAATAAGTCAGTAGGAAGGCTTGGGAGCAGAGAACTATCAGCTGCTATTTGGTTTGAAGCTTGGTACCGCTTCTGGACTCACTATGGCCCTTGTGTTGCTTCCTTGCTCCTGCTGCTGATGAGCCACACAGTAGTCACCCTTTGCTCCTTTCCCCACATGCTCTAAGCCTCAGCCTGATCCAGAACAAGAGCATCACCTCATCCATTAGTCCCCTTTAATATTTTGTGTTCCTTTATGTTGTCAGTTTGTGTATCTGAAAAAGCCATTTCCCTGGCACCTCCAGCCAACCTGGAAACCTGCTGCTGTCCCCAGTCCTATACCAAACACATGGAGGCAACTCCTTATAGCAAGACCCCTGTAGTACCTCAACACCTCTCTTTGGGTGCTGAGCCCCTTTGGCAGGAGGGAGCAGAGCCTCTAGTGGGGACAGGCCCAAAGGAAACAATCAGATACTTGTAGCCTTTGAGACCTGAATCAGGGTCCCTCCTTCAGTATAAAAAGATACCAGTAGCCTCCCAAAGAGAGGCCTGGGGTGGGACAGCAAGGTCCCAGAGCTAGAGATACCCGGTGTGTGAAGGGCAGGTTTGCCACCTAGTCTGCCCAGCTTTGACCATGTGTGTTGGCAATGCTCATCCTGTGGCTTTGCAGGAGCCTTTTCTTCTAAAAGCTGTTTTGCAGGTTTTATGCATTCAAAGGTGGCTGCTCTTTTGACAGGGTCCACACAGGAGTCCCTGTGCACTCACCACAGGTTTCCACTGCTTCTCTGGTGTCACTCTGAGTTTAAATATCAAGCAGCTTAAAATATACAGGGGCTGTTCCCAGAAGGGGCAAATAGTCTGTGTTTTATATTCATTGGAGCATTTCAGCTGTTTTAATCACAATAGAATATGTCTGCATCTGGTCCCAGTCCTGCGAGTCTTCCCTCAGCACTGTGGAGTAATTGAAGAATATGATTAAAGGTAATTATTTTAATTGCCTATTGACTCAGATTTCTGATAGTGCGAGTAGAGTCTGATCTGTAAGGGACTGTGGATTTCCTGCATCAATACAGACAGCCCACTGCCAGCAGTGGGTGCAGGATGCTAACCCCTGCGAGCACTGTGAGGCTGACCCACTTCAGGGGCGGGGTGGGGGGGGGGTGGGGAGAGCACCTCTTTTTAACTGAATGCAGAAGAAAACACGGTCTGTGCATTGTGGCAGTTTGCCTGTGAAGCATTTGGCTTGTTATGAGTCCACACAGTGTTCAGCCCCAGTGTAATGCCACTGACTTTACTGAGACTCCTGTTTGATAGAATTGTGAGTGAAAGCACAGGGTTATTCTATGGCTTGAAGCCTGAAATACGAGAATCAAGACCATATATGTTCAATAAGATTAAATACTTAACACCTAATCATTCCAAAACCAGCATTTTTGTTGGAGGCAGCAGTAAGGAAGAATGATGGTCTAATAATAATAATTAGGTCACCCACATTGAAGTTGGAAAGCATTGTCTCTGTTCTCTGCTCTACTGATCCTGCATTGGCCTTTGGCACAGCAATTGGTCTGCTGTATGTCTCATTTTCCCTCCCTGTGAAGGTGGAATGTGTCTTCTTATGAGTTTGTGAACTGCTTTCATGCACTGACCACACAAATTCACTAATGTAGTGATACAGAGGGCAAAGGCTTTTGTGATTTGTGTTTTTTTATGTATAAACATATAGTATCTATGGAATCTACTACTGACTATGGAAGGAAAATACATCGGAAGATATTAAATTCAACAGGGCTACTTCTGGCTTACTGATGCTAAGCAGAAGTTTGTTGTAGGGTATTTTAGGAAAGCATTGGCATGTGCTTGCAATGCTTAGACTTCATCTAGATGTGTGCTATTAGTCCCTGTGATAAAGAGATTATTCGAGAAGATGGACTTCAGTCAGACCTGGGCTGGCTAATTATTTCCCGTGTGTAATGAGTGTGAGTTTCAGAAGTCTGAAGCCTCCATAGGTCCTATGTTTTTCTTCTGTAGTGACAGGGACTCTGTATTTCAGACCTGGTCTGTGACATCATATGGTGTCACATTTCTCTGTCTTTAATTCACGCTCTGTTATTTCTTTTTGCAGAGGAGTATAAACATCCTTTCTGTGAAGTTTTCTGGGTAGCAGATACTTTTGGTTTTTTGTGTCTTCCCATTTTTCTTGGTGAGCCAAAGCATTTTTAATACTCTTGGCCATTTGTATTTGATTACATGCAGTCATATGAAACAGAAAAAATGAATACTAGTGACTAAAATGATCTGTTTTTTCACTTACAGGCATGAGAAAGACCAAGATTCAGGTCGCAACTGTTTTGATTATTATAAAATTTGCTAGCCTTTCTGCTTTGGAGCACTGAATCAGACTCTTCCTCATACCACTGAGAGTGGATCCGTATCAGTGAGGTCTAATTTACAGGGCTCCTCACCCAAGCACTGCTTTTCTATCCATGCAGTTCTACTGAGTGCAGTGGATTTCTGCCCAAGTTATTACCTTGTGAGCGAGTCTTACACCAAGCTGTAGGGCTCCTCCAGTTACTCCCATTTTACACTGATGCAGGATTTGACCTGAATGCTCTCACTGTTGCTGTGGCACACGCATTGTAACTAAAGCCCATGCTGCATTGTTATCTCTTTAGAAATGCATGCTGTGCATGTACCTCTTAGCTCACTTCTTGTGTCTTAGAACTGTCTCCTCTTCTGAGTAACTCTATTCAAAAGCATCATTATGTTGCTGTACATCTGCTGTTAGGAGACTGCAGGCCCAGCATGACATAAGTGGGCATGTGTCCAAACCCTGAAGTCCTTCCCTCTGTTATCCATTCAGGGGAATGCCAGTGAGCTCAGGGAACGCTTGAAGTGCTCAGCATGGGCAGGAGTAACCTGTGCTGGACAGGAAAATAGGGAAGCGCAGATGGCTGTTGTGCTGTTTGTGGGCTGCATCCTTGATAATGAATTAGTGGCACTAATAGTGTCTTTTGTCTTTTGTCTGAACGCATCTAAAATGCTCCCCTTTCATCTAGTTTTCCTTCACTGATTATTTTCAAACTGTGCTGTGCAGCTTGGTCCAAAATCAGGAGCTGCTGATGCTGCGAACAGCGCTGGTAAAGCTGATTGAAGGAATGGGCAAAACAAGTTCTTTGGGGTGGAAAAATGGTTCCAGAAGCCTAATTTGTCTATGCAAAGTCAGGCTAGCTGCTGCAGTTGTGGAGTGGGAGAGTTGGGCTTTTTGCTGCCCAACTGCAGCAGCAGCAACAACACCACCAATTACTAAGTGTGCCCAAACCTCTCAGTGGCAGCAGAAGCAGCAGCTCTGGGTGTCCCTTGTCCCCAGCTGTCTGTCGCAGTGCTGCCCATATCCAGGGAGCCAAGGCATACACCAAAAGGTTTTGAGAACTCATAATCTATTCACCACCTGATCAGGATTATTAACCTTAATTCTCCTTTACTGCTTGTAATTTGCTGGGTTTTGTTTATTTTCATCTTTATTTCCCTTAGTGTACTGAAATGATATGAAAAAAACATTTATGTGAACAAATTAGGGAAGGTAATCGCTTCCCTGCCTGACCCACGTGGTCATTTTTGTTCCAAGTCTTAATTAAAATGATACTAAGGAAGCAAATCAATTAGATACCTTACAAGATGGTTTATTCACTTACATATGTACACACACACAATTACTTACAAGTATCATATTACTGCTTTAGTTTGTCTGTTAACAAATGCTGCTAATAAACTGCAGTGTGACTGAACAGGGTAACATACACCTAGGAATCCAAGCAAATTATTAATTATTCCAATTTTCTCTGAAAATAACACATTTTATTGTTCAAAATGTGCAGAAAAGTTACTAACCAGTTTCTTCTACACATTTGGAAAGTTACCTCCTTTGCTAACATAATATTCACATATTCAAAGCCTTTCAGTTACAAGTAGTACAATAGCTTATTCTTCATAGAAACAAAATTCTGGTATATCTACTCTTACACTCTGACAGTGTATTAACTCTAAGTCCCTTACTCAGCACATCAGCTTGGCCCTTAATGTGTGGGGTTAATTGTAGCTCTTCACAGTCTGAAAGCTGATTATTGGATGGGAGGCCCTGGCTTCCATTATTTTTTTGAGTGATATTTTTTAATAATGCACATAATTTCTAGGTTAGACTTCTGTCTAATGTTTTACTTTTTTTTTTTTGTTGGATAACTTCTACTATATTACAGTAGTGAAGAACTAGAAAGAACTTCATTTATTATAATCTGCCACATGGCATAACTGAGGGCAGACACTGGCTTAAAAGTTAACTTTGGGAATGTATGTTAGATGAGAGATTAAAAAATCCATTTGTCTAAAGGCCTTGGCTTGAGCTAAAGTTTAGGAAGATCCAGTGTATTTACAGTTTGTGGTCTTTGGATCTGTCTAGTGGTTATTTGTAAATTGCAATAAAATAGTGCTCCATCCAGCATGGAGTCGTCCTCTAATGCTATGACATAACAGCTATACTTCTGAAACACTGACATCACTCAATGTTGTGCATACCATCTACCTGAGGCCTCAAGCCTTTGAGCTCAGCTGGGTTTCCTGAGAGGAGCTATAAGAGTAGCGGAAGATGCCCAGCACAGTATTGCCAAGTGCTCCCAGAGCATCCACAGCTGACATTTGCTGCCCTGCCTTTACAAGCTGAAAGGAAGTACAAAAATCTTCCTGCTCTTCTTGCACCTTGTGATGACAATATCTGTTACAATAAAGCACTCTTGAAAGAAGTGGATTTAAACAGAGTAGAATCTATGGCATTATTTTCTCAACTAAGACCAAAGCCACAGGCTCATGGCTTTTATGAAAGCTGTGATGCGTTTACAAAGTAACTTTGGCTTCAAGAATCAAAATGATTTAATCTATTCTAATTGTTCTGAGATAAAGCTCTATTTTTTTTCTGTTTTTCTTGTGTAAGAATCCTGTAACTGGAGCAATTCTGGTGAAATAAAATTCAACAGAATATATAAGGCTAGAACGAGAACAAAAGGGGTGGGACACTGATATTAATCACAAATTCCAGTTGAACTTGTGTATTGTTTTATACTAAAATATAGCAATGGGTGAATTTTGGAAATGTCAGATTAGCTTGTTTGTAGAATATTGACATGAAAAGTTTAACTTCAGATGTCCAGCAATGGGTTTGGTTTGTTTTGTTGGGGTTTTTTTGGGGGGTGGGGGGGGGCTTACACAAAACTGTTTTCACTTCAACATTCAAAAATAAATAATGAAAACCATTATTTCAAAAAGAATTTTTTTAATTTGAAACTACAACAATTCATTTGAAATTGCTGAATTGAGTATTACCACCTACAGTTAAACAAGAGACATCAGTCCTAAAGCTAAAAAAGATAAAATTTTATTGTGAATGAAATGTTTTCATATTAATACAAAACATCTATTCCCTGAAAAAACTTGGGAAACCTTGTTTTGAGTCAGCCTTAATGAATTATATTTAAAGTTACTTCAGTCATTATTTACCTATCTCGAATTACAGTTGTGACCATGAATTCTGCTGTTGAAATCTATTGCTACCTTTTTGATTACCCTATATTTAATCGATTTTAGAAATCAATCGTATACTTATCACAGACTAAAGAGGATCTATTAAGGAGCAGAGCTTATCTATTTTATTTCCCTCATATGTTTCCTTCATATACAGGCTGTTAGGGATTGCAGGCTTTTTGTGTGCAGGTGATTGAAGCTAGCATGCACTATAAGCTCTTCCTGTAATCAATCCATCAGTCTTTCAATTAAAGAACAAAGAAAGGAGTTGGTATTGCTGAGATTTCTATTGATCCTCAGACCAGGTAACTGTCAATTGCAAAAGGATCATTGATTGTTTGTACTTTGTATTTCTAGTACATTGATGTTGTCTCTGAAAAGAAAGAAACATCATAGGTTAACAATAACTTTTTGGCTTGGGTTTTACCAGAAATAATCCACAGCATCATTGTAAAAGCTGAGCTGGGAGACTCCCAGATAAAAAATATAGGAGTTGTAGGAAATTATTAATAGAGCTGGTGGAAATGCATTCTTGAATTTTCTCCCACTTAACTTTTGTTCTCCTAGATATTTCTTTCTATCTGTCCTGGTTTTAGCAGGGATGGAGTTAATTTTCTTCCTAGCTGCTCGTATAGCACTGGTTTGGATTTTTAGATGAGAATAATGTGGATAACACACTGATATTTTAGTTGTTGCCAAGCAGTCAAGGACTTTTCAGCTTCTCATGCTGGCCTGCTAGCAAGAAGGTGGGGGATACTCAAGAAGCTGGGAGAGGACACAGGCGGAACAGCTGAGCCAAACTGGCCAAAGGGATGTTCCGTATCATATGATGTCATGATCGGTATATAACTGGGAGGGTGGGCCAGGAGGTGACTCAGCTCAGGAACTTACTGAGCATCGGCTTTGGGTGGCAATCAGTTGTGCTGTGCATCGCTTGTTTTGTATGAACAATTATTATTATCATCATGACCATCCCCTTCCTTTTCTGTCCTATTAAACCAGCTTTACATTTTTTTCCTTTTCAATTCTCTCTCCCATCCCGCTGGAGTGTAGGGGGCAGTGGGCAAATTGCTGTGTGGTAGTTTTAGCTGCTTGGCTGGTTAAACCTTTAGAGGTACCTGCTTTTTTTCTAAGTGAATTAACAAAACAAATACTGATTCTGGCTGTTGTGGCCACTTCCAGATGCCCACTTCACTGCCAGGTGGGAATCCACTAGCAGCAAGTAATACATTTTAGAGCAGCATCCTGCTACAAGAACTGCTCAGAGTGTTACAGACTGATTTATCATCACTTTGGCTGCTTCCCAGTATTGTCTTGTCACATGAGTGGGGAGCAGCTCCTGCATCCAAACTGGCTGCATCATTCCATGAGCTTACCACTTGGAGTGGTAAGGAGTCCTCACTTGGAATCCTTGCTAATGGGGGTGGTGGGGGCAGCTGCATTGCAGTGTAGTTGTGCCATAACACAGACAGCCTTGCAGTATGCCTGGGCCTTATGTTACTGTATTCCAGGCATACAGCTGGGAAGCTGGAGGACAAGGCAGTTAAACAACTTGCCTTAGGCCATGTGGTGCAGACCTGCAGGCAGATCTGAGCTGTCAGTAGGAACTCAGGGTAACCCCACAGCCTTTGTTGCTGTGCCACCTTTCCCTCTGTCTAGGTGGATGCACCTTTACAATTTGTATGTGTTTGCCTTGTGCTGCCACTCCATCTCCCTGCTCCACCAGACCCCCCTCTTCCCCCAGAACATACCTGTTCTGGCTTGAGCCCATGTTTGACCTGCAAAGTATAGAAAGTGAGATATTAACAGTGACTTTCAGAGCAGTGATTAAAGAAGCAACACATTAGCAGCGTGGGAAATGCAGGAACTTTTAATCCTTTCTCTTTTCTTCACGGCTGTTAATCAGTTTTGCTCCATCTAGCGTCAGTGCTTGGAAATAAAATCTTTTCTTGTCTTGCAGACCTTAACTTGTTTATATTCTTATATCTCATGACTCCACGGGGAAATGGTTTTCATTTTAGTCCCTTTCCTTCAGTACTACTTAAGCATTTTTCTGGTGACTTTCCTAAAGAAAGAGCTTATGGGAGATTTGGTGGCTAGGGAGGTGCTTTTCATAATTTGCCTCAGTTTTTTTTCCTTCTTTGAGAGAAACTTTGGTACACGTGACTGTTTAGAAAGCTGTGCTGAAATTTACTTATAGGTAGTACAGGTCCTTGAAGGCAGAACTCTTGAAGAGTAAGAGATCAGGAAACTGAAATAAAAATATCTGACAGACTATATACATGATCTTTAAAAAGAATCTATAAATAAACTTATTTTCTGAGAAGTCATTGAGAAAAGGGTCCTAGGGGTCCATCTGAAATAATTTCCTTTTTCGTATGTTTAGTGTGAACTTGTCTGGAAATTCAGTAAGATACAGGAAATTCTGTGAGCTGGAATATGCAGGAACTCTGAGTTAATGCTGTTCTTTTCTGGTTAACGCTGAGTTTCTTGTTGTCAGGAGGCCTTGTTTTGTTTTGTTTTTAAGCTGTCCTTTAGCTATGATAGCAGCTTTCATTCCTAGCTAGTCCCATGTTGTCACCTCTCTGACAAGTCCTAGTCACTGTAAAGCTACTCAGTCTGGATGGCAGACATGTGCTGCCTGAGAGCAGAGGCTCTCTGCTCAGTAGCATCTCATATTTGAGTTACCCTGGGTATCTGTTGACAGGGGTGAAGAGCGTACCCTTCCAGAAACATTCCTGATATTTTCTTTTTATCCAAACTCACAGCAGCTCCAGGGAAAGATAGAGTTACTCGTTTATTGCTGGAACCAGTGGCACCAGCAAATTTGCCAGCAGAGACCACGATGGTTGTGGAAGGAATTGCCTCTGACAGGTGTCTGAATATTACCAGGAAAGCATTCTCCTGACTCAGCAAGTTTGGAACCAACTCTTACAATCAAATGATTTAGAGCTATTCAAGACTAGCCTCAAACAGTTGTGCAGAGGGGTAGGAAGGAGCAAGGATTCCTCCCTGGTTGGCAGCTGTGAAAATGTCAACTGCAAAAGCAGCCCCCAGAACTAAAGGGAGCACAGGCATCCTGGGCCAGATGCTTTCCCAGGGAATGTGGAGAGTTGCCAGGGAGGAGCAAAAAATAGCCAGAAGTGCAGCTCTGCCTGTTGGGCTGGTAGCTGGCATCAGTGAAGTATGCTGTATCCTGGAAAGGGGTTTAATGAATTAATCTCACCCCAACAGTCTGGGCTATACGTATGTGTGTGTGTATATATAAATATATATAAACCCTGTCTCTGTGTGTGTATATGTCTGCATATGAGGTATTCTTTCAATTCAGGAATGGTGCTTAGAGGAACTAAGGCCCTGAAAGTGCCTAGAGAGTGTCTTAGTGCTGCTTTTTAAAGCCTGGTGTCCCCAGCACAGTGCAAAGCTAAGTGTCCTTGGTTTTCAAGTGTGTGATATAAAGATAAATTTCATTTTATGGAAAGGGTAACTAGAGCCAAAGGAACTTGTCCAAGGTTGTTCAGAAGAACAAGTTCAGCTCGACAGGACAGTGACAGAACCAGGCAGAAAAGCCAGTTTATTGCTCTAGCCACTGGTGTCCTCAACACAGAATTGGCATTTACATTTTGTTTCTGCAGTTGTGTATGTGCAAGGAGTTTAGACAGCCATTACTACTGAGATAATTTGCTCATTTTTTAACATTTACACAAACACACATGGAGTTGTTTGGCCATCTCTGTTCATACTTGTGCTCATTTGCAGTAGCATGCATTATTGTGGCATTCTGTGCAGCTTTTAAATACTTTGTCATTGAACTAATTTCCCAGGATGCATTCTAAGAAAACTGAAGGCAGTGAATACAGCCTTCAGTCAGCCACCCACTAATTCCTCCAGTCTTGAGCAAGGAATCAGGCCTGCCCCAGTGTGTCAGACTTATCTTGTGCAGGTCCTATCTGCCCCTTGTTGACAGGCAAATAGGATTCTGCCTAAAAGGCAGAAAAGGAGGTTGACCTCTAAGATGTCTTCCATTCCCATTCTCCTGATCATTGCTCACTACTGATATCTGGCCATGTGAGGGGAGGCTATGCAATCAAAGCAGATGACAAAGGAATATATTTGTATTTATTTTTGCAAGGCTTATCTAAACCATGGGGGAGACTAAATGTCTTTGCTGGCTCTGTTTTTCCTTATTTGCAAAACTCTAACAACTTCTGAAAGCTTTATGTTGACCTGATGATTGAGTTGTTTGCAGAACATATTAATTGGCAGAATGTAAAACCTTATGAAGACCTGCTAGGGAAAAAAAAAAAAAAAA
>VZTU01001878.1:32840-51408 GCA_013400835.1 Zapornia atra | reverse complement strand
AGGAAGAGTGGCAAGTGAAAGAACAGCCTGGGATATAACTGAGTGATGTTAACAGAAAACGTTCAAGTCTTGGTCCCTAAAGAAGTCAAAGATTCTGCTGAATCCACATGACTGATTTTCTCCAGATCCAAGAAAATGACACTGAATGTCATATTTTAAAAGGAATTCTCCTGGGATAGGAAAAGAGAAAAGAGGCTTGTTTTAGCAGAACAAAGACAGATGCAGGAAACTCAGCGATTCTAAGGAAGTCGAGGATTACTGGAGAAATCCAGGAAGTTGTCCGGATTACTGGAAATTTAGAGAAAATAGGGGTGCACGTAGGGTATGGCTATTTTTTTTTCCTTTGATGCTTCAAGTCTGTTGTTGCAAGATACTTTATGACCGTGCATGAGAAAGCTACTTTGAACTGGTCACAGCTCCTGTAAAGAGTTCCTCTTAGTAGTCAAGCCAGTGTATAGAAAGCATGTCTCCAACTCTGACATATTTCCACAGGAGAGAATTACTTCATTGAAAAGTAATTAGAATTCACAAAAGTTGCTGTAGCATGGCTTAAAATAACCAATGCCAGTTCCTGTTTCCTGCTTTCTTTTTATAAAAGTCTTCTGTAGAGAAGACATTGTAGCTACTCTGATTAGGATAAAGGTAATTCCTTTGCTGATTTATTTTTGGGATCATGCTATTTCAAGTACTTTTGCCATTGAACTTGCCTACAGTAGAGCAGCAGTATGTGCTTGCATCTTAAGCAGATACGATTTCAATGGTAGTACAGCTGCTGAGACAGTATCGTTCCCTGGCTGCAGACTGAATGTATAGTGTTACATGCAGATAGCTGATGCAGTACCTGAGTCGCTGTGATGCATTTCAATGCCTAGCGTCCTGTGCAAGCTGTGGATCTTGACCCTTTTCCCATGTGCACCACTCATCCAGTGACATGTTCAGACAAGACCAAAGCCTATTTACTTTCAATGGGTACCTATTTATGGATTTTGATTTGTAAATCTTGGGCTATTTTCCAAAGGACTCCCACTTCTGGCTTTCTCAGGTACCCCTAGCATCAAAACTAGGTCTCCAGTTTACTTGTCAGCTCAGACTCTGGTGACTAGTCAGGTTGTGTCTCTCATTTGCAGCTGATAGTATCAGTGATATGACTCATGCCTACTCAATTGGCTTCCTGTTTGGATGCTTTCTGCAAGTCACAGTATTATAGACCATTTTGGACTATTTAGACCAGAAAGAACAGGTCTCCACTCCAAAATAGAAGATTTTTCTTTCTATCTGAAATTAAACCTGTTTGAAGGATGTGAAACTGTTAGATTAGGTCATGTTCACTATCTTGGCCTATCAGTGTAGCTGTCTACAGACCTAAACATGACAAAATAGTAGGAAAAGTGTTCTTCACTCAAATGTTTAGGCTGAGGCAGTTCTGCTGGTTGGAAGAAACTGTAGCTCAACATTCAAACTTGCCCAAACTTATGTTTGCCATGCCATTCATCTCTTTTTATATTTTCCGAGTGGATGATTTCACCTCCAATGAAATCTCTGGCATTGTTTTTGGAGTTGGACAATGAGGAGACTGGAGACTTTCAAGGTGGAATAATATTCTAAGTCCTCCTTCACTTGGTTAAAGAATGCTCTGATTCTCAAGAGCGCTTTGTGATTCCCAGACATAGTCTAGCAAAGGCAAGAGAAGTTAGTCCCTTAGAAGTCAAGTGGGAAAATCCAAGAGAACATCTAGATGCTGCTTTGGGTAGAAAATCACCAACATGTTGGGCACTTGGTTGATGCAGCCTCTGTCTCCTCCATCAAACATCAGAATGACTTGTGCATTGCATTTAAAACCTGATCCTCTATTGAGTGATTTACAAGGGGGCTGTAGAACCCGGTGAGTGGCATGGGGAATTTTGATGTGTGCTGTTGCCCAGGATGTGTGGAGGCAACAGATTCCTTTTTGCTATTGCAGCAGATTTAAAGTATGAACCTCTTCGGTTTTAGTAAATATTTTCTGTCTCTCCATCCTTCTCCTTGTCTTTTTCTTTGTCTCCTTCTGTCAAAATAAATCTGGCTGCCATGCACCGTAGTTAACTCAAAATATTGCTAACATTAAATGTGCCCAGACATTTTTATTAATACATTAAACTTGCATGAAATTTTTAGGCATTATAATTTACCAAGCTTACACCAAGATGGCATTTGAAACTGACATGAGCTATTAATTAAAAAAGAGGACATTAAATAATTGACAGTTGACATGTAAATTACTGTTTTGTTAGCTGACAGAAGCTTGCCTCAAGCCTCTCTCTTCTCAAGTGTTAGTAGATATCCCGTGGAGTTTAAGGGCATCCCATTATGAACCGATTGCTTAAATCTTAATATTACATATCTGACTAAATAAAGCAGTAAATGTTGTTTATTATTTTACAATGAGTTGTCAGTGTCATGTGAGTACAGAAACACTTCTGTTTTACATGTTTGGGAAAGTATCAAGGGGGACACATCAGAGTGCTTCCTGGTTTTAGTGGAAACCTGTTATTGCAATGTTGATTAGGTTCAGTAGCAGCTAATCAGGGTTCTAGCATAAAAGAAGATTATCTGCACCAAGGCCTTCAGCTGGTACTAGGCTGAGCAATTCCATCGACTGTGCTGGGTGATTCCCACTCAGAGCATGTCCTAGCTAGGGAGAGAAATTATTAAGTGCCTTGAGGTGCTTGTGGCAGTCATGATGTGAAATTTAAACCAATATTTGGCTGAAGGTGAATTTGATGAGTCCTGTATCAGTTGAATTTAAGTTTTTTTCCTAAACAAACACTAATAAGTATCACTGGTCAAACAGAAAACTAAATTGTCTGGAGAAGATAGATATGCCAGTTCTCTGATCCTAAAGGGATGGTGCCTTGATCACCAAGGGTTTCAGGTTGCCTGAGGGATTCAGGGCAGCTGTATGCTTGGTTGGAGTAAATCTAGAACCAGGTGATTTCGGGTAATGGACTTTGCTTTATCAAAGGGTTTTCTAGGACTAGCCACTGGCCTAAAAATGCCATGAATTAGAATCTCCAGGGAACTGAGGCAAATAGCTAAAATCAGTTTAGACCTAATTATCACATATGTCTCTAGTGACTTGAATAAATGGGAAACTATCCTTATGACCTATGGGGAAAATTAAATCAGATAAAAGTGAACATACAGCTTGGATTTTCTTGAGGAATCTCCTTGGCATTTATAATACTGTAGCACTTACAGTGCAAGTACTCAGCAGGAGTACTATTTCAGTGTTCTTTTCAGGAAATAAAATGAGGGGATTGGAGTGGCTTCATGTTTTTGTTGCTGTTATTGAGATTGGTTACCTCCTATACATCTCATCTCAGGGATGTACAACCTCAACCAGTTATATGAAGAAAGTTTGAATCCAAAACATGGCATATAACACCATTTTTGGGTCATGTATGATCCTGCAACAAAGAGATGCCAACATGGGTGAGAGTCCTATGGAAGGCTTCCACATACTTTAGCTATTCCTTGTGCTATAAAGGTCCAGTTCCAACTTTTAAGACATTTCCATTAGGTACAGGCCAGTTTAACATGTCAATGCAAACTCTACCATCGGGAAAGGCCATACCCTGAAGAAGCTTAGGAGGAAAGATTAAAAAGTACATTGGATCCTATCCTGTATGCTGCATTTCCTTTTGATTTTTCTGAGAGTAGATTGCTTGGGTTGCAGAATGATGATGTAAAACCAACTAAGCGAGTTCTGCATCAACTATATGATATGTGGGAAAGTATAGCTGTGTTTATAAAACAAAGCACCATATATACTTCCTTGGTAAAACTTAATGCTCTCTCAAAGATATCTGCATTTCAATAATAGAGGCATTTTTAAATGATTGTTGTGGATCTGGTGGTGGTTTTAGTGTCAGAGGTTTCCTCAAGACCAGTAGAAGGCTATACAGTTTCCTTATATTAACACCTTAGTGATCCACCAAGGAGTAATACATAGGTGCCCTGAAGTGAAAGAGAACAAAGATTTGTTAGTAAATTACTCACTGCCACAGTAGAATTGAAAAGTACAGCTGATTAAGAGGTGATGGTGGTTTTTTAGTTGTTTTCTATTTAACAAAAAAAGGTAATCTTTAACATACGTGGTTTTGCCCCCAAACATTGTGGAATTACAACTTCTCAGACTGGCCAGTGTCAGTGGCTCTAAGGTAGAGAGTTTGTGTATTGTGTCATGTTTCCAGCCTTAAGACCAGAATTGTGGCATGAAACTGGAGACTTCACTCTACCTTTTGACATACACCTGTAGATGGGGACGAGGAATCATCAAAGGGGTCAGTGTAAGGTCATCATTAAAGATGTTAATTTTTGCTGCCATGACAAAGTCACGCATTTGCCCTAGAAAGATCAGAGGATGGTATCACATGTTCAAACTGTTTCTGAAGGAAAATCGCACACATAATAAACAGCAAGGGGAGGTAAAAAAGTCTGTTCATAGATCATACCATCTGCATTTCTTCCAGGCAGTAAAACTACCATCTTCTGTGTCTCTTCTTGGTTTTGTCCCTCTTCTCCCTTTATTCCCTTTTCTCTTTACTCTAGTATCTGGCTTAGTATCAATTTCAGCTTAGCTGTTTCTCATACCCTTCCCCTTCATTGCTCTGCCTATAATACAGCAGAAAGTTTTCTGTGTATTCTAAGTTTGTTCTGGCTATAAAACAGTCTTAGTCTATTTTACATTAATACACAGAAATCATTGGTATCAGTGTCTTATAAGAGAATAGCATGTTACAAGAAAAGAAAGATTTTGTGGCAGTTAGCTGTGTTAGGCAGGGGAAGTGTCTGCCTGGGAAAATGACAGATGCTCCACGGCTGGGGCCCTTCTCTGTTGGGCAGGCAAAACATTAAAGTACTTGCGGAAAGGGTGCCCTTGCTTTGATCTTCAGTTGAGTGTTTACGTATGCTGTGCTCTCTTTGTGAAGAATGACAGTGACAGGGACATCCCTCTATCCAGCTCTCTGAGAGAGGCCAAAAGCCATTTCTTAGGTCATTGAGTACAGCTGCTGCCTTCAGTTCGTGAGAATGCTGATTAATTTATGTTTGAGGGGTTTTTTAGGCACTTATAAAATGACTCAAAGGGATACAACAAAGCATCCACATTGGTAGATCACCATGAGCCAACAGAAAACTTGTAGTCCAGAGTCCTTGCTCCTGTACATCTTCATTCTATTGTCTGCCTCTGTAGGACATGAGGAGTAGCCATTGCCTAAGCAGTCTAGCACTGCCTCTTCTGCAAAACCCATCTTCCTGATTCTGCTGTCAGGGAGGAAGGTGAAGGGCCAAAACACACCCCTTCCAGTAGGAATGACTACTGCATGCCCTTGACCTTTAAGAGCCAGGGGTGAAAGGAGCTCTCAAAACTGAAATCCAGACACAGTAACTAAGAAGCTGTTCATAGAATCATAGAATGGCATGGGTTGGAAGGGACCCCAAGGATCATAGAGCTCCAACCCCCCTGCCACAGACAGGACCACCAACCTCAGGCCTGGATTGACACAAGGTTGCCCAGGGCCCCATCCAACCTGGCCTTGAACACTTCAAGGGACGGCACATCCACTCCCTCTCTGGGCAGCCTGTTCCAGCACCTCACCACTCTCTGTAAAAAACTTCCCCCTAATATCTAATCTAAACCTTCCTTTCTTTAGTTTTAAACAATTTCCCCTTGTCCTGACATTGTCTACCCTTTTAAAAAGTTGAATCCCCTCCTGTTTATATGCTCCCTTCAGGTACTGGAAGGCTGCAATGAGGTTCCCCCACAGCCTTCTCTTCTCCAGGATGAACAAGCCCAGCTCCCCCAGCCTCTCTTCATAGGGGAGGTGCTCCAGCTCTCTAATCATCTTTGTGGCGCTCCTCTGTTTGTTTGAAGGATTTTCTTTTTTAAAAGAATCCTAGTCTGCCTCCTTTGTTTCCTATTTCTGAAATGTCAAAACCCTGTTACAAGGAGTTTCCTTTTTCCATGCAGATACACTAGATACAACGTGTATCATGGTCCTCTAGAGGCTTCAGTGTGTATTATGTGTTATCATTCAAATAATGCTTGTGGAGAAATATCATGCATAAAGGGAAAGAGATGTTAAACATTGCATTTTGTGTATTGTATCACCTCAGAAAACACATGGGGCAATGACTCACCTTCTATCCATTTTGCCATCTGACTCTAAAGAGAGAACAGGAGAATGTGGTTAGTCAAGAAACTAGAAAGAGTGGTGATAGGCTTGCCAAGAAATTGTGAGGATGCAACCAGGAGAACAGAGCTGGTAAAGAGTCTTTCTTGGGCAAAACTCTTTGATATTAGTAGTGACATGCAACCTTGCTACAGCCCTTCTTGATTCTTCCATCTGGAATATCTCTTGTCGGTTTTTCAGAGCTTTATCTCCGCTAATATTTTGACTATTTTGAGTTTGTTTGTAGCACATACCTGGAATGTCATAAAAACAGCTTTGAGGACAGATGCTTATTGAGAATGATGATGAGGGGGACTGGAGCATTTCTTGTATGAGGAAAGGCTGAGAAACTGGGTCTGTTTAGTCTGGAGAAGGGAAGACTGAGAGGGGATCTGATTAATGATTATAAATATCTAAAGGGTGGATGTCTAGGGGACAGATTCTTCTCAGTAGTGCCCAGTGACAGCATAAGGGGCGATGAGCACAAACTGGAACACAGGAGGTTCTATCTCAACATGAGAAAAAACTTCCTTAGTCTGAGGGTAACAGCATTGGCATAGTCTGCCCAGAGAGACTGTGGTGTCTCCTCTGGAGATATTCTGAGACCTGCCTGGAAACAATCTTGTGCAATGTGCTCTAGGTGATCATTCTTTAGCAGGGAGGTTGGACTAGATGATCTCCTGAGGTCTCTTCCAACCCCTACCCTTCTGTGAGAGTGAGGTTGAAGCTATAGTGCTATAGTGTCACTAAAGAATGCATCAACCATATTTCTTTCAGGAACTGCAATTATGTTGTTATCTGTATCCTCATGAGGTACCTGGTGAGCCGGTTAGTAAAATTATATTTTGAATGACCAGTGTTTACTGTAATTAGGATGGAATCAGGTCCTGACTAATAGGCTCAGTTCATGATAGCAGCACTGGACCTAGAGAGCTCTGTCTACTTCACTCCAAGCTTAATAGTTAAGACAACTGTGCTCTCTTCTTTACTAAGAAGGAGTCTGTGACTACTGTTAAAGTGGTGTGTTGTGGTGCAGTGCTGATTCAGTAGGGTTAGACATTCCTGGATGCTGGAAAACTGCCTCTCATTTGTCACATGAAGGTTAATGCAAAAATCTAGCCACAGAAGAAAATGTTTCTGGATACAATGGATGGGCAAGCAGCTCCTAGTCCTCTGCTATAGCATCCTGACTGCGTTCACTCACTGCATTTCCTTGTTTAACATTGGATTTGTTTTTCATAGTGCAAACTCACTAAATTTATCAGAATTTCTCTGTTTTTAGAAATGGAATACAGGAGCTGGTAATTTGCATGCAATCAGAGCTGCAAAGGTGCTTTTTGGAAATTCTCCATGGAGATGCCATAAACAGTGCTTTCAGTCCCCAAACTCTCTTATTATACTCCCTCTTCTTTCAGTAAGGATTATTTCACTGGGTATTTCATGAGGTTGCCTCACTGCTATGGCTTCCTTCCAAGCCAAATTTTCATGTACTACTAAAAGTACAGACCTCTCTTGACAAGCAAAACATAGGTTGCAAAGATTTGCCATAGTAAAGTCTCAGGCAGGACTTTTTTGTGCAAAAATGAACAGCTTACACTGATGTTCTTGTCAACATGTTAGGACTCCGCATTTCCTCATTAACCACTATCTGTTGCTGTTGTATTTGCTATGCTTTTTAATTTTTTTTTATTTCTAGCTCTTAACTTGAAAACCAGTCACAGTGGAAAAGTCATAAGGAGCGTTGCTATGTACTCTGATGGAAACTGCCTATCTTAGTCAGACAGTCACATTTGAAGTAAAAGTCCAGAATCAGTGAAAAAAGTAGTGCTAGGAAGTGTAAGCAAGCCTCTTTCTCACCCTGTAAATCCAACAGGCTCTTGAACTTATATTGAATAGAAAGAATTTTGGTTTACAAATTAATTATTCTAAGAGGTACCGAGGCAGTATGCTGAAGCTATTTGTATTTCTCTTGTAAGTCTAAAGAGCAGACTTGGTTATACTGAAATGTGAATCTGAAGTTCTAGGGACTCCAGCACTTCAGATACTTTTAAAACAGTTCCTCAAATAGAAACCAGAGCTGTAATACATAGACAGTTCCCAGCACTGAATCTCAGATCTGCTGTATAAGAACATAAGTAGGTTTGGATCTTTGGATAAGAAATCAGGATTACATTTTCTTACCTTCAAAGACATTATCAATCATTTGTTTTCTGATCATGCAGATTATTACTGCTACAAAACCAATTGCTAGAAATGCTCCCAGAGTAACTCCTATAATAACATATGTGAAATCTGTAAAAATTGAGAACAAGGCAGTGAGTACACATTATAAAGTAATACATACATTTTATGTTCCAGATGGGACAAAAAGTTTCAAAAGTTTAAATGTGTTGCCATGACCCCCACTCTCCCCCCACACCCCTAAAAAGACATATTTTTCAGAAGGGCTTGATAATGTTGAGCCAGACTAGGTAGCTGAGAATAGTATACTCTTTGAAGTGCCTGCACATCATGAAACCATGTGAACCTGTGGCTAAGGGACTCGATACCATTTCATGGTAATTAATATTTTTAGCCTTTGGTGCATGCACATCTCAGTTGAGTTTTAGACCTAAGACTCTACTTTTGCCCCTGAAGTAAAATTTCCCAACCCTGCTCTCTTGCTGCTCTGTATTTTGCCAAACTCATTTCTGTTTCTCAGAACTGCACACGCACAGCTTCATCTTGTATTCGGCTATCCTTGACAAAGTTCAATCATACAATCAGATTATTATCTTCTACACATAAAAAGTGTGTAAAGTCTTCTAAGCACATTAATTTTTGTTACATTTGCTTTCCCTAACTTCCTGTCTGGAAGTGAAAATCTCACCATGAACTCACCTATTTCTTCCTCTGAGTCTCCAGAAGCATAGACTTTTACTCTCCAAAAATCTGAAACAGAAATATTTTAGCCTGTTAGGACATCAAGGAGAATGCTCTACATTGAAGGAAAATGATGTATCTGGCTATTTCCAAGGGGATGGTTGATCCTCGTAAAGCTTAAGAATGGATCTGAGGCTTCCCAGAGTAGTGAAGTGGTATCAGTCTAAGTTAATGAGGACATCCTAGGGATGTGGACATCACATGCCAGTGTTTTGGACAGATTAGAAAATACCCTTTTAAAATTTTACATTGTCTTAGCACTGTTTCCATTTCAGAGTTTTGTCACTGCAAGCCTGAGAGCTATATGAAAGTTGCTATAAATCAAGAAAAATATTACAGATGCAGTAAAACTAGTAAGATGCTAAGTAGAGAGGATACAGCATATCCCAGCACCCCCCTCCAGAAAATGTGAGTCCCAATCCTGCCAATAGTTCTGGACTTCAATATGTGATTCATTACTGGCAGAGAAGAAAGTCTTTTTGTCTTACAAGAAAATGTTATGGGCTGGAAGCAACCTTTTCAGAGACCCTCATGCCAATTTCCCTGTTCATAAAAAGGACACCCTCCTAGCCCTTTCTTTCTCCATAAAGCCAACGAGCCGTTTTTGCCTGATGCTCAGAGTATGCAGGCTTTTAGAACTGACTGGCTTTGAGGAAAACAATTTCTGCATGCTTTTTGAAAGAAAAGGTTCCAAATTAAAAAAAAAAAAGTCAAGAATTATCATGTTCAATTTTTAGGTTGCTTGCTCACTATAGGAAATTGCTAAGAAACATATACTCAAATGTGTTTTTTCAGTGATGGGCATGCAGGGATATTTTCACCAAAGTCTTTTCAAGTAGCTCCAAATATCATAACTGACAGGTAGCTGCATGAGATGCCTGAAGGATGAGAAGGCTTTAAAGGCAGCTTTGACTCCTGTATTTTAAAACAGCATGCTGTGAAATTTCTTTCTCCTGTACATTCTTCGGGCAGACCATGAAGTCCTCTCCTACAGCTATTACTCTTTTGCAATCCATTGCCTGGGTGACAGTAGATATGGGAGCTGGTAGGGAAGATAGCTGTTTTGCACACATCGTCCTTTCATAGGCATTCCCCACTGTAACATGGAATTGTAAGGGAGTATTGTCTGACTGAAACTCAAGTGGGATTTTAAGGTCTCAAATGCATAAAGTTTTTCTACTCCTAAGGTTTCCAGTATCAGAAGTGCCAGCTTCCCTCTCCTCCTCCACTTCTTGTGGAGACATAATTCTGTCTTACTCAGATTTTGAGGGCTGTGCTCTTATTTCTTGTCCAGTAAAATGGATATAATTGAATAGAAATAAACTTGAAGCATGGTCCTCCTAGTCCAAAACCAGCCATTTTTGCACCTTTACATAAATCCATCTTGTGTCTGCTTTTCAGACTACTGAAACTCTCTTGAGCTGAGTGTGGGCTCTAGGACTTCTGTGGTTATGCCAGAAAAATCCAATATATTGGGTGGATCACAACAGATTTGGTTTTATTCCCTGGTTTTGAACACATTCTAATCACAAATGTTCATAAAATACGAACCAAGCTTCAAAAATCTAGATATGAGCTTAAAATAAAATTTTTATTTTTAAAGCAAGTGTATTTTGGAACTATAATTCTGAACTGAAAGTCCTTTTTTGCCAAACTTTTCTTCATAATTAAAATGTCTGAAAAATTATTTTATACAAACAAAAATGTTTTCTCTCTAAAAAACCTCATGACACTTAAAGATAGGAGCTGGGATGGGTGGGGAGTCCAATTGCAGATATCAACAGAAAAGCTGGATGGACTAAATGATCAAAATCAAAGTTACAATGGAAATGAAATTTAAAAAGAAAAGTCTAAGACTACACAGTGGGTGTAAAAAGCATAGCTCCTGATTTTTCAGATTAAAAACCAGTCTGCTCTCGCCTGTGAATTTATTTCATTATAAATTAAAAAAAAAACCCTTTCTTCCATCCCCTTAATTATTCTTTGTGCTCATATGAAGAATGTTTTAAATTCAAACATAATAAAAGTGATATTGTATTACTTTTATTATCCTAATGATCATAATACATAGACCTTAATGTATGCTTTCTAATGGAATTAAACCAGTGACAGATTATGTGTTTTATAGTAGAAATAACATTTTACATGGAATATTTTATGTAGGTCAGTTTAATATATTGAGATTAAATTATTAGTTTCTTTTTAAAAAAGGAGGAAGGGAAATCTCTGAAAACCCACAGGACTAGAGAGAACATTTTCAATTCATACTTTCAATATGGTTTTAATTAAGGTTTAATATCATTTACTGGATGATGCTTAAATACCGTTTGCTTTTTGAGGGCTGTTAGATAGCTGTCTGCTGTTTGCTTCAGTTTCTTCTTAGGTAGAAAGAACAGACTAAGGCAAACACACACTTGTTGCTGCTTGACCTAGAGCCCATCTACAGTTTAGATCTTCTGGGGATGTACACAAGCCCCCTAATGCAGAGGGGTTAGAAATGATGTCTCAAATTCTGCAACGCTGCAGTCGAAATGCTACCTTTCTGACCTCTCTTCTCTGTATACTGGGTTTAGACTAACTCCCATGTCTTGAACAAACCGTCTGGACTTGGAGAATATTTGCTTCTGGGTGGAAGAGCCCTGCAGATGAATTTGATATCTATACTCAAGTGACTCGTGGATCATTTTTCAAAGGGTCTCCAAGCAACTGACAGTGCTTTCTCACTACTCCTGTGTGCCTGGCTCAGGCATAGCATGCAACTGGCACTATAACAGAGATGCATCCCCCCGGGACCCCGGCAGCACTCGGAGGCTGGTGAGAGGCATGGGCTGTCTCCAACTGGTAGGGAAAAGTTGTTGTGCGTGTGTTGTTAGCAGCGAGTCTGGAGATGAGACTGCAGGTTAGACAGGTCTTATGTTGGGGGAGGGGGGGCAGGGAAAGAGTAAGTGTGAATCTGCTTCGGAGCTGGGCTCTGTCAGGTATGCTAGGACCAGGCGTACAGCCGAGGAAACTTTTGTTTCTGGCTGCCTACTGCAGTTCTCTACCAGTGTGGTTACCTCCCTCAAGGTACCTCTTCTGAGCAGGTGATGGACCTACAAATACGCTGAGCTGGGAGCTCAGTGAATCCCTGGGCAGGCTTAGCCCTTCTCTTCTTGTGCACAGTGCTGGGCTAAGCAGAAAACAGCTTCTGAGCTGTACTGGGGGACGTTCTGTTCTCTCTGTGCCCTCTGCTACGCAACTGTGCTCACAGCTAGGTCAGCGCAGTGAGGAAAGTGGTGCAGAATGCAATTTGGGCATAAGATCAGGGAGCAGGAATAGCTCACTTTCCCCACCTTAGGAGATACTGTGAACAATTTACAGCCACAACCTGCAGTGATAAACAGCAACATGTGCCTTTTCTTTCTCAGTGCACAGCACTTGCCATAGTCTTTTTGCTTCTTTTGCCTCCTGCTTTCATGTGACTTTCTTCTCCCTTCCTCCCCCATCTCAGGTTTCTGCTTCTCCCTGCAGCTGAGAGTGGCTGGTCCTGTGGCGCTGCAATAGCCAGAGGTTCCATACCATTCATCTTTGGGGTAGGAAATGGGAAAGGACACAAGTATCTGGGAAACCCAGGGGTAGGGTGGAAAAAGGGGTAGCTCACAGGGGGTGTCTGAGCAACTCCAGAGTCAAATGAGGAATGCCTGTGACCGTAAAGAGGTTACAGGCATTGATTGTGTTGAAAACCATTCCCGAAGGATATTATTTTTTAAAAGAAAGGTATTTTGGCTGGTATTTTGTTTAGAAAAATTCCCAGCTGCATGTAGATTTTCTAAGATAGACACTTGGGCAAATTGGGTCCTTCCTCAGTCCTCAAACTCGAGATAAAATCCTTTGCAGTAACAGAGAGGACAGGAGTCACTCCTACATGATGATAGGAATTTTTTTGAGCTCCAGTCCTTGCCAGGCACACCTCCATCCACAAACTATAGATGTGCCATTGTCTGCACCTATCCATGTGACTCTTGGAGGCATGTTAATGTATTTTCCTTGTATCTATTACAAAATGCCTTCTGCTGTATAATATGTTTTACTCTCCTTGAGTCTGCATCTCTTTGTTGTAAGCGAATGCTGCTATATTAGTAGGACTTGTGCCATTTGATTGCTGAGCAGCAACTAGTCAGTAATAGGGAGTGGGCATTGTTGATTTCACATCAGTAAGAACAGTTGGTTTCCCGTGTCCTGTGTGGCAGACAGTCTCGATGCTTGCAGAATCCAAGGCAGGAAAAGATATCCAGTGGATGCAAGCTGGAACAGCCGGTCTGCATGCCTCAGATGGGGCAAACTGCCCTTGTGGTATTCCCTGAGAGTACATGATGATTTTCTATGAATTTCTGCATGAAGTAGGGTAGTGTGGGAGGTGTCCATTATGTAAAGATGAGGCTTTTGCCACCAGAGGGTGCCTGCCCCCTTACCTAACACATTGGAGACCACAGTAACCCATGTAAACTTCTGTTTCTGCAGCTGCTGCCGGCTCCATCCTCCCCATTAGTCCCTATTAGTCCCAGTGTTAATCTGATCCCTGAGGACACTTCCTAGCCCCACTTCTTCGCTGCACTAAGTAAAGGTGAGTAACTGGGGTAAAAGGCAAGTTATGAGGATGAGAAAGCCCTGCTTTGGGCTTGTAGGAAGTGTTAGAAGCAGCCTGAGCCAGGAGCATCGAAGTGAGAGCCACAGAGACCAAGAGTGGTTTGCAGATAGCATGCACTCAGATCAACTTTTTCCTTATATTCTGTTGAAGTACTGTTTTCTATGCAGTCCCAAAGAGGATGCTCAGCAAACTCTGCCATTGATTTGCAAAGATGCAGGTGTTTAACTTCATGGTGTCTTCTGGATTGCGCACAACTGACACCTTAGCACTCAGTCTAGGAAATCTTAGCTAAAAAGCTCAGCAAGTTACCCCACTTCTCAACAAATGTTGTTCCTCCAGGGAACAGAGTTCTAAAAAAAGTTTTAACAACATATATACAATTAGACTGGGAAATAAACAACCCCAGCAAGCTCAGGAAAAAGAAAACACTCTCAAAAAAGATGGAGAAGAAATATGATAGATTACTTACGTAAGAGAAGAAGAAATGCCATTAGGACTGATATCCAGCTCGTTAGTAAGGTCATTGTGAAGTTTTGGCAACAGAGTGGTTTCACCCAATTTTTCTGAATTTAGCTTTTCTTCAGTGTCTTTAAAAAAAAAAAAAGCTACAAGCTAAAACAGGTCACATGACTATATTGGGAAACTACAGTCACATCCTGGGTAGTTAAATTTGCAAACAGAAGTTCCCTTTTTTGGGTTTAAGTTCAATATATAAACAAACTCCCTACTTGAAAATGTGCAGTGGAGAAGGTGGACGGACAAGAGTCCCAGCCTAGTTCAGCTATTTTTCTCTGTAAAAGCTAACATTTATTTTTAAAAAATTGGAAAAGCCCCACTGCAGTACACAGGTCTTTGCTAACATCTTCTAAGCCCATGGGGATGCAGGTGGGTTTTCTGTCTTAGAAGGAGAACTTTCTAAAATAATCTCTCTCAATGTTGCCAGCTTCTCTTTTTTTTAACTCCTCATGAATGCCTTTGTAAAGTTTTTAAAAGAGGAGTACCTAGCTGAACA
The DNA here is from genome assembly GCA_013400835.1 of Zapornia atra. NCBI lineage: Eukaryota > Metazoa > Chordata > Aves > Gruiformes > Rallidae > Zapornia > Zapornia atra. Next base: position 36,635 of record VZTU01001878.1, on the reverse strand, counting down.
TTTCCCTTTCATAATCAGCATTACCAGGAGCAGAGTGGAAGTACCCATGGTTGCAAAAACATTGCAAACCAGTTCCTGGAAAAAAACTTCTAAAGAAAAATGTCTTGCCATTGTAAGAACTAAAAAGCAGGAACTTACTAGCAGTTAATGCTTCTAGTAGAAGTCCAGCTTATTCTTTGAACCACAATGAAAAAAACAGATTTTTATGTTCTACAGGAAACTTCTTTTCAAACAGGTTAATCTGTTCCAATACAGGTAAATATTAATGTTTTATCTAAGTGCACCCATTCCTTCCAACTCATTTCAGGTCCGTCCTTCACAGGTGGAAGGCACAAGAACATGAGCTGGTTTTGCTTTTTTTATTTTTGCTTGGTTTGTTTTTTTCCCCCAGAGGTCTCTTGAGGTTTTGCATGCTACTTTGACCTCTTGATATACCTTTCTGCTTTAGATTAGTCCTTTGCTGCCTAACATCTTAATGTTATGAAGATGCTTATATACTCCAAGCAAAATAATCTGAAATACTTCTCAAGTGAAAAGTTTTAAGAGAAAAACACCTCTTGGATAATTCTTTTTCCTCCTATTGGTGAGGGAATATCTGAGCAGAATCTTGCATCTTAAGGAAGGATGAAACATCTGTCTTGCTGAGTAAATTACAGTCATAAAGGCCTGCTTCGAGAAGTCTGTTTTTAATGGGACCACTGTACTCCATAAAGAATGCTGGTGGCTGTGTGTAATATGGCCACCTTGGTGGAAAAATTACTGCAAATGAGCAAGATGTTCACAAATGTTTAGTTGTTCTGACAAGCTGTGAGTGAAACATCATGTTTATGACTTCCAGGTGTTAGTGGAGGTATATGCAAAGCACAGTGTTAACCAGCAAATAAGACACCTAAGGCACTAAAGATATAAATAAAATGACCAATATTTCCTCTGAAGTGGCCTTTATTCTGGACCTATTTTGCTGTATGAAGCATAGGCAGAAGTGAGTAAGTGTGATAGATGTGATAGAAGGTATTTGTTAATGCTTTGACCTACCATGAGCGCTTGTGGGCACACATGCCTCTGTGTATAATTCTTTTTTGCTATTTCACTGTTCCTGCTCCTCTCTGATCTGAATTAAAACACCAAACCCAAACAAACAAAAATCTCTGCACCAGATGGACAGAAAAGATCTGGATCCTCATATGAAGCCCCCAATGTTTTTGTACCTCATGTTTTATCTGTAAATGATCCCATGTTCCAAAAAAACTTCCTGAGAACCTCTGATGGAAGGAATAACATGAATGTCAACTCTTTCTCTTTTTTTTTTTCCTTTTGTTTTGGTTTATTTGTTTGTTTCCCCTGGCTGAAGTCAATGGTCTCAGGGGGCTCTTGTATTTCAGAGAAGCAACTGATAATCTATTTAGCTGAACTCTCTAAAGCAGCTTGGTTTATTCCACTGCTACTTTACCATAGAATGCTTCAGGTAGCACAGGTAGCTGACTCTTCATTGCTGACTATGTATGCTTCACTATTTTCATTCACAGCATACCTCCAGTGAGGAAAAGCACTGATCAGAATAAGCCAGGCTTAATAAAATCCTGCTTTGTAGTAGGTTTATTCTGATTCTCGACCAAACTGGGAAATGTGGTTTCAAGCACAGTCATCATTATTAACCTTCCCTCTATTACCCACTCTCCACCATCCGGCCACTGTGCAGGATATATATGTTTAATTAATTCTGCTTTTACCTTCGACCTGTAAATAGTGGGAGTAATGTCAGATTTATATGTTATATGAATAACAAGGATTTCTCAGGAGACCCTATCCTGGTGAAAGAGGCTAACTGTAATTTTCAGCTGTGAGTAATTGTATATAATATAATCCTAAATGATTTTTCTTCTGTAATTTCATTAGAGTTTAGAAATTTAATTAGATTTTGAATCACTCTGAAATAAAGTAGCAAAACACCCAGAGACTAAGAGCAGTGGTTATTTTGTCCTCTGAGGCCAGAATTCTTGGTCTCAAATTGGCATGTGTTCATTAGGAGGAAGTTTGCAGAAGTTCTTGATATATTATTGTCTTTCAGAATGGACTCTGAATAGGTCTTTGGAGAGCATTAGAAGAGCACACAATTATTATACAGACTCTTTTTGAGGTTTAAGATCATCTGCCTTGCATATACTTAATAAAAATATGCCTCTAAAGTTGTTTAAGAAACTGTGGAGATAGGAAAGATGTTCCTCCAGTGCCTCAGTGCTCTTCCTGGTTTATTAGCAACTCCAGTACCTGTGTATGATGATACAGAGAGGAGTTGTTTGCTTTACTTTAATGATTAGGTAGGTTTATGGTTATTTTTATTGCTACACATATGAACTGTCATGGTGGCTGTAATTAGAGGCACAATAAAATGCTAGTCCTTCTCTTCCATCTGAGGTTCAAAAGAAATCCATCCTTCTGGCAAACTTTGATTCTCCATGGAATTCATCCCATTTGCAAAAAATAGAATCAAACTACACTAAACAGGACAAAGCAAAGACCAATGCAGCAGCTTATGATTCTGTGGGGTGCCAGGATAGTTGTGGGGGATTAAAAAAGGGGATGCAACTAAAAGGAGTCTAAGGGTACAGATACGAAAGTTCTTGTTCCCTTTCAGTCTAACTGGTCTAACAGGGTTTGTGTTTGTGGAGATTTATAATGCTTAACTAAAAAAAGGAATCAGGTAATTTAGAAGCACATTCTCCAGAGCTTTTGCCGATGTAGCAGTGCCTCTTTACTTGGGTGTTAATTGCTTGAACCAGGATTATCCACATGATTTTGTGAGGACATGTCCTTAAAGGACAAAGCGTAGAGCAAATTGAGAAGTTAAGTAACGTGGCAACAATATAAGGAACCAAAACAGAGCTATAGACAGCATGAATTTAAAAATCTAACAGAAATGAATGAGGGGAGAGAGGGCAAATGTGAAATTAATAATTTCAGCAGGACAAATCAAACAAACAAAAAGCTCTTTAAATAGTGGGTATCCAGCCTATTTGAAAATAAAAAGGAAATTCCAATGCAGTGGGATGCATGCCAATCCCAAGGTGAGAAGTCAAAAGGAAACCTCCAGGTTGACCAGTACATTCTGTTACTGACTGGCTTCTGTAAACACTGCTAGTATCCTCTGTACTGGCCACTGCAGGCAGACATCAAGTGAAATGGATCATTGGTCTGATCCTTTCCTTTGTTTCATTAACAGCTCTTGATGAGGGCTCATCATCACATAAATCCAGTCTGTGAGCTCAAATGTATGCTTTCAGAGTGTGGCCAAGTAAGTCTTGAAGTCTGATTGAAAAAGATTATTGGAAAAAGAATCAAAGTTTTTGTGCACTTGGCTTGATGGATATCAATGGAGATTAGGCAACTTCAGGGTAGTCTGGTGTGTGTGGACATGCTACCTTCCATTAACATGTCACACCACATTATGAAAGAACTTGAACAAAACCTGTTCAGGCTGGTTACTGCCAAAAATCAAGGTTCTTTTGCTATGGGCATCCGGAACAAATGGAAACTATGCTTGAAAACTCACAGCTGCTCTTCCTTTGCTATTTTCTCCATCTCCTCCTCTGTCAGGACTCTGAGCTGCTGGGACAACTGGAAGGGATTCCACATCTCAACAAACAGCAGAATCACAGATGTCGGGTGTGTTAACAAAGGGAAACACGCCTGCACCAGTTATTTAATGCCTTCCTCCCTTGACATTAAGGAATACTGTGGGAAATCATTCAACATTTCAATCTTGGTCCTTTTTATTATTCTTTTTTCCTTCCATCT
>VZTU01001878.1:0-31868 GCA_013400835.1 Zapornia atra | reverse complement strand
CTCTCTAGCATTTTCCTTGTCTCTTAAGGTTAATTTCCTTCAGGCTGTGGTTCCAGGTAACATACCGAGAGCATCAACAGTGGCACTATTTTTTCCCATCTTTCTCTGCTTTGGACCAGAGAATTTAAATTCCTTTCTGGTTTTAGCTAAAAGTTTCTAGGAGAGGTATCAATCCTTAGCTAGAACATTTAAGCATAGAGGTATGTTCTTAGGAGACTTCTTAGCATTACCTTTGTTGGCCCTTGAACATAGTCCGCAGCCTAATATGTATTTGTAAACCACAGCTCAGAGGAATGGTTTTACAGAAAATTGTAATCTTACTTATTTTAGACAACCATGGTGCAGTTTGTAGCCTGCTGTCTAAAATGTTTATAAAACTTGGAGACAAGTCTAGTATGAAATTGTTTACGTGAGTTAAAAACATTAATAATGAAGAATCTTCCAGGCTTCTTATAAAGTCACCAGCTGGCCTGTCGGTTAGCTGAGAGTCTAGAAGTAGGCGTATGAGTTCATGTTTGAGATGACTGGAAATTGTTTCAGTTAGCTGAGGAAATAGGAAAAAGGTCAGGAACCTGCCTTAGACATAGTATCCCATGAGTGACTGGAAAGGATGAATGTGGGAAGACATGGAGCAGAAGTTTAACAAGTCAAAGAAACCAAGAAGAACGAGAATTAGGTTTATGTTCCTCCAAAAGCAAGGTTGAAAATAATATTCAACAGGGAGGAAGGGCCTGTTTTGTAGCTTGGTCTTGTTTTATTTTCAATAGAACCAGGTCACATTTTAGTAGCCACTTGAGATCATATGACCTGACTTGCTTTTTTCTCTGAAAGGGATTATTTTTCCACTTTAGGAGGGCTAGCAGTTGGGAAAACTCTTAAAATCACATAAAGTTTATCAACTGAAAAAGATGTTAGCCTTCTCTCAAACTGTCCAGTAAGTTCAGATCCTTTGGGAGGACTGAGGTGATCATATAAGCCTTGATGCTGTAGGGAAACCTTCCATAGAAAACCTATGGTTCCCTGTCTCTCACCTGCACTGTCTCTTGGAAATATCCTCCAATACTTTTGTCTTGGTTGTCTAAAGAATGTGTATACTCCCATGTGGATAACCCATTGTTTTTGAAACTGCATGTCATTCTCTATCAAGTAGAAAATATCTATTACAGTATGGAAAATTCAATAGCCTAACTGAACAGATGCTGTTACAAAATCAGAGAACCCAATCTGGATTTTAATTTCTTTATTTAAAACCAAAACAAATCCATATACCCAGGTAATACTACCAAAATAACATTAGAAGAACTGTACCGCTCTGAGATAACCTCTATGAAGAATGCTGTTTTGTGCTACCATGTGAAATTTCAGACATAAGTTAATTCAACATGGGGCACGTTTCTGTGATTGTACAGACTTTGCTAACATGGTCTCACAGTATTGCAGTCCTCCTTTTCCCATCTCCAACTGACTTCAAGAACAGATCTTCACCTCATCTGAGATGGATAATGAATGAGGTAGAGTGAAGTGGGCAGTTGTTCAATATATCTCCCCCACATGCTGTGTCTTCTCTGAAGTAGGGTACAGCACCAGTACTGTAGCCTTTGGAAATGTGCTAATGTCCTTGGGGGAGAGTTTGGCACTCTGACTATAGAACTGGGTGACCCTAAATGGAGGCTCCAGTATTCGCTGGATTACACTATCCACTCCTCTGCTTATCAAGCATCTCAGTCACTGGAGGGCTCAGTGGTGATAAAGTTCCTTTACCGAGGCAGCACTGCTGGAATTTTTCCTATGTAGGTTTTCATACGGCATGAACAAAACATCCCAGGCAGCCCAGCTCTGTCATTGTTGCACATTCTGATATACTCAGCTGTGTCTTATAATACCTTTGAAGTGTATGTTGATAACTTAGAAAGTTCCTAAGCAGCCTCTGAAAATGGCTGGGTGTTTACTCTTTGAATGTGGCACAAGTGGTTGTGGAACAAAATGCAGTGCCCAGGAAAATTCAAAGCAAGAGAAAGCAAGCGTAAAGTATGTCCAAGTCCCATCCAACATTCTTGCATCTCCTATCCATCTGTTCACTGTATAAGCATGTTGAACTTTAAGTGAAGCTAATGTGAGTAATTTATATCCATAAAATGGGGTAAACACTTCCAAGGGCTTTGTGATTATTGAAAACACCCAAACACCACAGGCTCTGAAAATAGTTATATTTTAGAGGAAGTTATGTAGTTATACTTTAGAGGAAGTTATGTAGTTATACTTTAGAGGAAGTTATATAGTTATATTTTAGAGGAAGTTATATAGTTGTATTTTAGAGGAAGTTAAATCATCAGAAATTTTGAAGTAACTGCAAAGGGTTTGCTTAGCCCTTTTCAGACAATGTGATTCTAATGCAAAAGAAAGCTTGAGTTTGTATTTTGCAGATGATCTTTAGAGTTCTGCAGTTCACAGAGGTTCAGGACTAGGAGGCAGATCCCAGCCACTCTCGGGTTGTGTCCTGCTTACTTTCAATTCCTCCTGTTGCTGCTGTCACAGTACAAAGCAGCAGCATTTTTTGCTCTGCCAGAGGTGCTTGGTACTTCTGAAAATCAGCCTGTTTATTCTACTTCGAACTCAGGAGAAGCATGATGGTTAGCCTGTGTTTGTAAGAATATGAACACTAATAGCTGTGTTCATCATCAACCTAAGGGTGCCCAGAAAAGAAATGAGAAAGTCAATACAAAAGTAATGTCACCATAAGCCAAAACAGTGTTTCTATTGTTTTTCTAAAACACTTCTGGTTTTATGTATTAGTGCTTACCTAATTGAATGCAGGATCTGAAATGAGCAAGACAAGACACCTGATGTAGACACAGTTCCTGTTTTTTAGCTTTGTCTTTTCTTGATGTGTTTGCCTTGTACAGCATCTTAAGGTATTTGGGATATTAACAGTTTTAACAGGTAGAAAGTATCTTTTTTTTTTTAAGGGTGAACAATAAGAGGATAGCAAAAATAAAATTTTGTATGGATCAATTAGGCTTTGAAGTGAAGAATCAAGTGAGGTGGATGGGAGAAGATGGCAGAGTTGACAGATTCTCTCCTGCTTTCAGTTGCTATAGTGGAGGTGATGTGGTGCTTTGCTCTCATTTGCATGCATTTGTTGTCCTGTGTTAATTATGCTGGTGTAAAGAAAGTGAAATAGGTCCTCTGAGTCCTGCATAGGACAGGATGCAGTTTTGGAGCTAGTGGAAGAACTGGGAAACTTAATTTCACCATTTTTTCTTAATATAGCCACAGAGACCATTTTCATGCAACAGCTGCAGTCTAGGGAGGCGTTTGAACAGACAACCTGTTTGAACATACAACCTGGGCAGGATACCAAGGTTTCCTCTCTAACTTCTCCCCATGTTGGTCCAGGAGCATCTACATTTGCTGACCTCATCTGTGGTAGCAAAAAGGTCACTTGCTGTGCTGGATGTTGAATGTGGGGAAGCAGCTCTTCAGTGTGTGGTGATTTAAGCCATTTATTAGAAGTTCAAGGATGATGGTGTCAAAGGCATGGTGTCTAGCTCTGAAGCTCGATGATTTCAGAAAAGAATGTGTCTTTCAATTTGGTATTGTGACTCATCTCATTAAAATTGTGCTGACTGCAGTTCCCTGTAGTACCTAGGTATCTATCAGAGGGCACAGCTGTCCTTGTGTCTCTCTAGTAGGAAGAAAGCTGTCCACTGTTTGCCTACCTCATTTCAAAACCCAAGCTTCATTAAGGTGAGTGTAAATGGTCATGGTTGACCTGTCCACTTGACAAATTAAAACCAAAGTTGTAGGAAATTCTGGGCTGTATCTAAATATAAAAGTAATAATTGCACTCAGTAATATGTATTTTCAGGAAATCATAACACAGTGCTCATAGCTAGCACCTGCTGCTACAGGTACAGAGCACTATGAGTACAGAAGGCTCTTCCGAAGTCACTCTGCAGCTTTAGTGGCTAGGCAATGTATGGAAGGCTCAGGGTCCATTGCTGCTTTCTGCCTGAGCAGGAAGAGTCAATTTCTTTATGACCAAAGTTTTGTCTCCTCAAAATTACCCACTAAGGAACATGGGTGTTGGAATGGATTGAACTTTTTTTCTCTTCTCTTACTAGGTGTAAAACAGGGATTTCAGCAGAATAAATCTTTTAAGAAAATGGGAAATAAATATGGAAAGGTGGAGCTTCTATTAGGAATGAACTCCCAAAAGACACTAGTTGTTCCTTTTTGAGAACACAGATGCAGTGCCCCATAACAGTGACATGAAATACCTGAATTACATTTCTTATCCCCTCTTGGCTGGGTCACCCACTGAATTGCATTCTTATGATGTGCTCTAACCAGAGGACAGAATTATCCATTGCACTGGCACAGCAAAAATTTGATGCATCCAGGGATTTTATTTTTTTTTACTAGTCAATTCAACCATCAAAAGAGGGGATATGAAGTGTCAGATATGCAATTTCCACAGGAAAGCCTGGAAAGTTTCTGAGTAGAAATGTTCAGCTTGAATCTTTTTTGGTGGTTGGTTGGTTGGTTGGTTGTGATTTTTTTTAATGATAAGTAAATCATTTTACGCCAGACTGCTAGACAGGGGTAGCAATGACTTGTGAAGAGTGGACAAACAGCCTCCTACAGCTGGTTTATATTATTACTCAAATGTATGAACATGATGTATTTTACTCTTGAAATCCTGTTGTTGGAAGCACATAAAGCAGAGCCACTTGAACAGACTATCCAGTTCTGCCTCAAAGTAATTGCCACTTGCTTTGTTTATAATATGAGCAATGCTGGTGATATGACATTAGACTTAACTGCATCCCATTTTGGTGCTGACTAATATTTGCCCTTACACTAGGAATAAATACACTGTGACTTCTCTTGAGATAAAACAGATATTGCATCTTTAATGGAATGTAATAGGCATAAAGAAACAAATTGCCCTGCTTTGTGATTAGAATTACACGATTTTTCTCCTTTTACATTTATCAAACACTGAAAAGTACTAGAAGTTATTAGGTGAACTTCATAAACACTAAGTTCAAATAAAACATTCATTATTCATTTCCACACAGATTCCCCCCAAATACATTATCTGCCTTGTACATGGTGCTGTGGAAAGCTGAAAGCTTTCAGTCCCTGATAGAGGCTTCTCAAAAATTTCTCTGCATGGTGGGGTTGTGCCTGCCCTGCTCTGGAATGCCAAACAGAGTGAGTGTGGATGTGTTTATGGGTGAGGAGGAAGGGCACCGACATCCAAATTTGGATGCCCAAAATTAAAGACTTGAAAATGTTTCTAGTTACCTCCCCGCTTTCTTTAAGCACATATATATAGGTATATATAGATAAGTAAATATCTGTGTTAGTTCCTTCAGCAGAAACCTACATTATGGTTGAGCACCTACATTATGGTTAAGGGAGTTAAATTAGGTTATAGAATCTTACCAGAGTTGTCTTTCTGACAGATCAGGCATGAGGTCTTTCCTATGGAGGCAGTGTTAATGATGGGCAATTAGCAGAAACACCATCTCAGTGCATAGTCACTTTGCTTGTAAAATCATAGCTATGATCGAGTGACAGCCAAGGCATTCAACTTTGACTAGGTTACTAATGTCTGCCTGTATCACAACTCAAATTAATCTTATGGGAGGGATCTGAAACAAGACTGGCTTTCCACTAAATCCTTGAAGCACCACAGATTCAGGTATATGCCATTCCTCTGCATTGTCCATCTCGAGCCTGCCATTTCCCACTCCCCCACTTCCTCTCATACAGAGCTCTTTGTGAATTAGATTTATTTGAAGATGTCCTTAAAAGCTTTATGTGATGCAGAGCAAATGCAAGATGGGCCTTGATCCCAGATTATCTGAAGGTAATGTGTTCTCTGGTCTTCATTGCTCTGCAGAAATCAAGCCCTTGGCCATAACATGTTTCTTGATTTCCTTTCCGCTTGTTTATCACTGTCCTTGTTTGTCAATCAAAAGTACATCAGACAGACCAGTTTGGGGGGAATGCAGATTTGGTTAAAAGTGTTGATGTCTGGGGAGGAAGGAGCAGAACCAGCATGTGAAATATTCATAGGCTGACTAAACTATGTGAATTTGTACTATGCAAGCTGCACCAGAAAAGGGAATGTGAGGTTACGGCAATTACTCAAGGCTGGGCAGATACCTGTCATTTCAAATTTATGCTGTTGAGGACTTTGGTTGAGGTCTTAAAGGTCTTTTCCAACTGTAACTATTCTGTGACTCTGTGAAATGGTATGACACTGCAACAAGGGAAGCAAGGGTTCATATCCTATCATGTTTCTTTGGCATTCGGTTATCTAACTCACCAAGGAGAGTTCTCATCTGAGCTACATCTGTAGAGTTTAGTATGTCACTACTTTAGTATCTTATTTTGTTCTGTGACAAAAGGATTTTTCAATTTCCCAGGTACCCAGCAAGAACTAAATCCTGCAATATTTAGGCAACATTAGTTAATGACAAGTTGTCTTTCATCTGTGAGGACCCTTCCCCCACAAAATCCTTTGATTGGCATTAACAGGTCATCTTTTCATCCTTGCAGCCTTTATTGGGATGAAATGCAAGTATTGTTACCAGCACTTAGTACAGATAAGCAGCAGCTTAGTTGGGGCTACAGTATTTACTTGAGGCTGCAAGTAGGCAGAATTTAGGGAGGCTCAATCTAAACGTTATTTACTCCTGAGACAAATGTCTAAGGAACAGGTTGGTATAGTCCTGTATCATTGGGCTCCTTTGTGGAGCTGTGAGGAGGGTTTTATGGGGATTCAGACCATGGGTGGTGGGGGAGAAGAAGACAGTTATCAAAGGTGAGAAGACTTAAATAGCTGTAGGAGGATGCTGATGTTTTCAGAGCAGATGCAGGCTTGCCTCCTCTGGCTATACCAAAAGTGGTACAACATGGTATGGCAAACACAAGAAAAACCAAGAATCACCCTAAAACTGCAGTCTAAGTGTTATGGCTGGGGGCAACACAGAGGGACCAATGATATACAAGTAGATACATTTTGTAAAGCAGCTTCTGGGGTTCTTTGGCTAAGGAAATTTTAAGTAAAGTCACAAGTTTCAAATGTCAGGTCAGACAATGGGGCAAAGTGGTAACATTGCAGGAGGCAGGGCTGGCGTTGAAGGTGCAAGTAGAGGTCACAGCAGTGCTCTGTGCAGAAACCCAGTAAAAGGGCTTAGCTCATTCTACAGAGCTGCAAAACTCATGCAGCATTTTCCAATGGAGGCCTGTAGCAGTTGGGTACTTCTTGCAGTTTCATCCCCTGGACTGGGCATCCATATCCCCTTGGCTCTTCAGACTATCCTCTGTCTGTTCAGTGAACTCTTGCTATCCCACTTGGTGTGATAAAAGAAACTGCTAAAACTGGAGGCTGCTGAGTGCTGTTCTGCCTCTATTCAAATCTCTAATGAGCTCCTCCTTGTAGCTCTAGGTTTAATTAGTTTTCATTGCAATATTAATGATCCAAACAAACCATTTTAACTTTCCTGTTGCACAGCTGGAATCTTCTTATTTAGCATTCTGCTCTATAAGGGAATCACAGCAACTTCCTTTCCCCTCCCCCATTTGTCCCATTAATATGCATTAAAATCACAATCTCATTGGCATAGAGTTTCAGACCTGCTATAAACCTCTAATAATTTCTAAAAATGGCACGGTTGAACTAATGACAGAGACTCATCCAAATAATACAAAGATAGATTTCTCCCAGAGTTTGATGACAGTGATGATTAATACTACATTATTTATTTACAGTCTATCAGTGTTTACAAAGATTTGCTCATTGCTCTGAGTACACATGCAATTTCTCTCAAACTCTATAGTATGACAGCAGAAATGCCTAATCTGTTAGGCTTCNCCCCCCATCAAGAGAAAGGTATGTCCTGCCCTCCCAGCATAGATCTAAAGACCTCATAGATCTCAAAGTCTTTTCCCACCACAATGGAATAGTTGCATCTTGCAACCTCTGAAATCCCTTACAGGAAGGATTTAGAGGAGTCTTTTTGTCACTTTCTAGTGTGTTTCAGCTCCTGGAGTCATTATGATTTGGTGAGACTTAAATAACTTCAGTCATGGGGTCATAGATAATCTGTGGATCTTCAGGTTGAGGGATGCTAGAGAAGACCAGATTCTCTCATGCTGAATGACTGATATGGAGTCTTGCCACCGCCTTCTCCTTCTTGAGCTATAGGAATCATGGGAATGTTGGTAGCAAGGAAGCTTCAGGCTCTATTGGCCAACCTCCTTCTCAGAGCTGGCCTGTTGCTAACACTGGATGTAGTCAGTTTTGGCTTTGTCTTGTTTAGAATGAATATTTTCTAGGAACATGGAGAACTGTGCTCTGCAGATAGGCTACCAGCAACCAGATAAAAGAGTTTGCTAGCCACACTGCACAAGCAGAGGTCAAGATGCAACTCTGCAAGTGCCAAAGAGCTTTAGTGCTACCTACAAAGAATAATTTTCATTGGGACTTACTCTCCTAAGTGCTCATGTTGCTTTTGAAAATAGGACTTTGGAGTGTGAGCATAAAGATAAAGGGGTGAGGTATGATTGCTTGCTTTGGCATTGTCTGCAGGGTCTAAGTTCAAGAATTCAATTGGCTGCAGAGAGACTCAAGAGAGACTTGACTGCAGAGTGCCAGCCCCATGGACTAGGCAGTGGAGAGCTGGAAGTGCCTTACAGCCCAGACCCTGCTCTGGGAGCCTGTAGACAATCTTTCCTTTCCCCCAACTGACCCTTTCTCAGGGGCATGACCTCACAGGGCATTTTCTCTTATAGAGTCATCAAGCTAGATGTGAGCTAAACACACATTATACCTAAATCAAGCATTTATGGTACCATACACTTGAAAACTAAAGAAATTCAGTAAGTGCGTGAAAGAAGTTGCATCATCAAGGTGTTCCTTGGCTGCTGTTGGGAGAATCATTCAGGAGACAGATTAGGTACTGAGGTTCAGGACTTCAGTCAGTGGTCCCAGGGCTCTCTCCAGCTGTATAGGATTGCAAAAATAAGACCCCCTGCCTCTATCTAACTGCATTTAAATATAATGGTTTTTTCCATCTACCTAGCTGACTGAGTAGAGACTTTTAGTTGTTGGGTATCTTGACTGATGGAATTCATGCCCCATTTTCCAGAACTTTTCTCTGCAGCAAAAGTTTCTTCAAGGTTTATATCAGTGAGCTGGTTTTACTAATGCTCCCATGCTGTTTTCTTTCATGTTTAGGACAGTTTGTAATTTTATTGTGTTGGAGTGTAACTGTGAATGTTAATCTACAAAAGCACATTGTCAGCAAGTTGAAATATATTTGTCCAAAGTGCTCTTGCTTGGAAGTTGTATGTATCTAACTTGTTTTCTCCCAGGTGAGAAAAAGCAAGAGCATGTGTTATCCCTTCAGCAATTGTGAGGGTAGAAGGGGGAGGGAAGGAGACAGGGAAAGGATGCTACCTCCTTGCTCATCTGCAAAATGTGAGATCATAGAATCATAGGGGTTGGAAGGGATCTCAAGAGATAATTGGGTCCAACCCCCCTGCCAAAGCAGCTCCCTAGCTCATATTGCAGAGATAGGCGTCCAGACGAGTCCTGAATATCTCCAGAAAAGGAGACTCCACCACCTCCCTGGGCAGCCTGTCCCAGGGCTCTGTCACCCTCACTGTGAAAAAGTACTTCTGCAAGTTGGTGCAGAACTTCCTGTGCTCCAAATTGCAGCCATTGCCCCTTGTCCTGTCTCCACAGATAAACCCTACATGAACTGAAAACAGTATCAGAATCATATCCTGACAGTGTGACAGGGTTATGCAGCCAGCACACGCGGGTATGTGTGGCATGATGGAGGACCCTTTCCATAATCTAGAAGCACAGCTTATTGCTAGGCTGTGTCCCTTTTGGGAAGAGCACACTCAAGAAACTAGCATGATAGCAACTGTGAGATAACGATCTCAAGGTTTCATGTAGCCAGAGTTCCCTATGCCTTGCTGTGGTTAACAGCACCACAGCGTGAAAACGAGCAGTTTAGACACATATCTTACTCCAAATGGAACCATTGTTTAAGATAAACACTAATAAGATCTCTTATCACTTTCAGCAAGCCACACCTTACCACACAAATATCTCTCTCTCTTGGTTTCCTTATCCTGTCAGTAAATATCTCTCCACCTCTAGGACCATTCTGGTGCCTTCCTAAAGCTCATATTAAGTGGTTCACCAAAACCAACACATGCAGTAGATGTGTCTGTTAGACTAATCTGAATCCACAACATTCTAGTTTCTATTGGTATTTATGGTAAAGTGTGCCAACAAGGTTTCAAACAATATGTCCATACAAGTCAGTGTGGCTGAACTTAAATGAGTTTAGCATCATTCATTTCACTGGAATTTTAGCCAGAGTATTTCACATCATATTTGCAGCAATGAGCCCATGACTAGTTTATATGGTTCAGTTGATATATGGTGGTGGTGACAAACTTGTAATTTAGTTTGCCACACGAGCACATCTGACTGCAGGTTTAGTGTGTCACACAAATCTTTGTCATGCACAACTGAATCAAGTCAAATATGTAAAGTTTTAAGCAGTACAACTTTGGGCTTAGACTGAGGTTTGAGTTCCTATAGTGTATGGGTTACCACATATCACTATTTATTTACCCAGCTGCTTATTGTTCTCTCTGGTCTGCTGACGTAATTATGTGTGGTTTCTCTCTAACCCAGTCTCATCAGAAAGATGAAGTTTAGTTTAAGTTCTTACCGGGAGGACTTTCAGTCTGTGCTTTTTCTGCAGAGTCAAGCTTGGGGAATCCAAAGGGGCTGGTAAGATCTGGAGTGGGAAGATGTAAGGTTAAGCCAGAAAACTGCTGGGCACTAAACTCCTGGCTGGCTTGATAGCAATCAACACAGCATGCGTAATTGCTGCTTCAGTGGCCTGCTTTGCTCCTTCTTCAGTCAGTCCCTATAGCCAAAATAGTGCTGTCAAGCTAAAAATCAAAGTAACTATACCAAGGGATGGATCTGTTTTAACACAATTGTTTTCTAAATTGATTTAAATTGGTGTTCAAACTGTGTGCACGGCTTCCTTCGGCGACAGAGCTACGATGTTACCTCTTTCTATTCCTCGCAGCTCTGCAGAGCTGAACTGAGAGGGGACAAGCTTACATCTCTCCATAGCTGGGCATTTCCACTAAAACTGAGACAAATTTTGATAGAAAAATTGTAATTGTCAGTGATGTTTCAATTAAGAGCCTTGGGCGATTTTCTGCTCCCATACCAAGTCACATGGCACTTAGAAAAACATCATTTTATCTCATACCAGAGCACACCTTTCATTGCTGATGGGGTGACAGCATCTCTTAAATCCACAACATTTCATGAAAGCACATATTCTTATTATTGGTATTTGCTTGGCACTTTGAAGCTTTGCAACAGTCAGCCAGCTTCAGGCTTTTTCTCTGCAGGAAACTTACTTTTTTTTTTGAGAACTTAACGTGGTTTTTGGAGGCTGGAGGTCTGACTGCCTTGTGTAGAAACCACTGTCCTCTTTTTAAAAGAAGGAATCATTTCTTGTGCTAAAAGAAACATAAAAAATTATATGTTTTGGGAATAAGCTGGTGTGTCTGCACTGAACACTAAATCTTTTGACTGTCAATAAATACACAAGGGCTATAAACCTTGCTTTAGGTGTGGATGCACTGAAAGAGAAAAGCCCATACATCTACTGATAATTTCAGCAAAGGCATTTCCAAAGATGAATGGCACTGCGGGAGCTAGGTCCATTTATAGTTCTTTATGAATAATTAACAATTGTATTAAAGGTGTAGGGTTGACCGGCCAGGCTTCCTCTTCCGAAATTGAAATTTCGTCTCAAAATCTTTAGCATTTGGCTTGTGATTGAAAGCTGTGTGGTGTTTCCACACTGGACAGCAGTGCAGGGGAAGACTTGGATCTGTCAATTGTTCCAAGAGCTAATGGAGGTATTAAAAATGTAGCAGCTTACTGGGAAGAAAGCAGGGTGGGTGGGAAGGACGTGTTACTAGCATATGCTGTAACTGGACTGTAAGTGGTCTCTGCATATTCATGAATGATGGCTGACCTCTACTCTGCTAGGGCACATGTGTTCATGTCCATCATGACTACACACTCTGAACTTACTCCATCAGAGGCCCTTGAGAACATAACCCCTGTGTCTGTCTCCAAATATAGCTCTGCTGGTCTGCAGTATAAGGCAGTGGGGAGAGCTGCTGGATCGAGGAGCCATTTGGAAACTGTTGCAGTGATATCCACCAAGATCTCTGTGCCTGGTTGGTGACCTTCTTTGCTAAGAGGCAAATGTCTGCAGCTTATAAAAGAAAAAGATGCCTCTGAATGCCTTTCCACTTTTAAAAGCTCCTCAGTGCCGGCTCAGCAGAGTGAACCTGCAAGTGGCAGCGCTTACTGTACTTGTACTGTATGAATGTATGCAGCCATACATCTGGACAGGGAAGCATGTCCCGAGGAGGGAGCTGGGAATAGTTCCTGGAGCTTCCTCTGACTTACAGCTAGAGCTTTGACCTAAGCCAAACCATTCACTAGGAATTGCTTCAAAGTCAGTTCCTGCGAAAATAGGTCCAGTAACCCCTCTCTGACTCAGCGTGGGCCTTTGTAACCCCTTTGTAAAACAGGACTACATAACAGCTCACCCAACGGATTAGGGAAGCCTCATCCATTTGTATTTAAAGTACATCAGGATCCTTGGGGAAATGTTCCTTATTAGAATAACAAATACAAAAAAATAACAATTCTGTCATCACAATGAAATTGCAAAGATTTGGTCAACATCACTTGATTACAGCTTTGTCCTGTAGATTACAACAAAGAACAAATCATCCTCTCTAAGTGTTTTTGAATACGGAGGATGAAAAAGATATATTGCTATCTTTTAAAAGAAAATTAAAACTTTAACTCTAAGGTGTGTGTAATAAAATGGCACTTTAATTCTCTAGTGTGTCATGCAGGCTGCTTCTGTTAATTTATTCTCTTCTTTTCTTTTTGAGCTTCATGTAATATTCTGAATTTATTAATGTGGCAATATATTTGACCACAAAAGCCTGTGTTCTGTTGTTGTTAAGACTGTGAATTAACTCCACAAATGGAAGGCATTTCTGACTTCAAGACAAACAGATCATGTTTGAGATAAAATTAATAGCAACATAGCAGAATACACAAGAACTTCTGAGGGAAGGTTTTCCCAGATATCTTGCCAAATGTGTGGACTTGGGTCTCATGAGCCTTGGGCTCCATCTGTCAGTACTATGTCTCTGTGGTGCAGACACCTGTGAACACCACCACCTGAGCTGCTGCAGCTCCAGGGACAGAGCTGCTCATGCAGCTGATTCACCCTGAACAGCACGGACGCTGACATGCTTGAATACCTTCCTATACCAGAGTGAGGGTGCAAGGTACCAGGTTGAGGTTGCCGCAGCAGGTCCCCAGTGCACCACACACTGGAAAAAATAATTTCGTAAGCTGGCACATCAGAAGACTAGGAAAGGGTTCAAGAATAGTATTGTGCTCCTATGCATTCTGAATGCTGTCTACAGTAATTGCTGTCACCCTCCAAAAGGTCATAAGAGTAGATTAGAGAAGGTATAGGGAGCAAAAGTGTGGAGAAGTGCAAAATATCTTCTTCCATGAAAAGACATTAAATAAGTAGGATTCTTCAGCCTAGAAGACAGACAACTGAGAGGAATGTTTCCATGCTCTAGGAACTACAGGCCACTCAATGAATACCAGCATAAAAATAATCCTGGTCACAGTCAAAGACAGGATATTTTTTTCTAATGTTTCTGAATAATATGGGTTGTGTGGAGGAGAGGGTTAGGGTTTATGCTGATCACATCGAATGGATGCAGAAAGGACTTCCTTGAAGCTTGTTCTTTGATTGGCCTGCTAAAGCACATCCTGGCAGGTGCCAGACTACTATGAGGAAAGTTAGGCTGAACCATGGCATCTACATCCACCAGGATTTGGTGGCCTGTCCCATTGTGTGGAAACTGTGGCCCCTTCAGTGGGTTACAAAAAAAAAAAAAAATCTATTTGACAGAGACTGCGTAAATAGTTTCCAACCTGGCATTTTTATGAGGCAGCAGATGTCTACCTCTAGGTGGGCAGGGATTCTTATCTTTAGTAGCATTAATCAGAGATCTTTAACTAGAAGCATTTCTCAGAAGCCAAATTGCTAATGGCCTCTTCTCATGAATATTGATTTTCCACTGTCTTTTCGGGCCTCACTGGCCAAACCACTGGCTCTACTGCTGTTGTGAGAGTGTTTACCTGATACCTGAGTTCCCTGACTCTTGCACAAGAGCGAGGTTGGTTGGTGTTGTCTTTGCCAGTGGATGGTTTGGGCCCTTTCTTGGCCTTCTGGAGAAAAAAGAGGTAAATTTTTCATCTGGATGAAGGAATGGTTGAGCTGTAAGTAGTTATTCTCCTCACTGCTTCCAGACAGAGAGCTACTGAAGTGGCCAAACCACTGCCACCCTCTCCTCCATCCTCCAGCTCTCACGCTCAGCAAAATGAGAGCCAAGGACATACACTCTTTGTGGGGCTGTCAAATGAACAGTGAAAGGAAACAGGCTTAAAGGCTCTTTTAACTGTAAAACAGCACCTGTCTTTTTAGGCGAAGGCAGCATTTGCTTGTCACTCCTGTCAGCAGCATGGGCTCTGCCTGAAAGGCCCTTTAGGCACCTGATTATGTAGGAGGGGGAAGCTATGTTGTCATGCTGCAACACTCACAGCGCTGGCAGGACATAGGGTGAGGGAAGGCGGGCTAGGTGTCAGTCCTGAGGGATATGGTTCCCAAAGCGGCTCAGCACCTCTCGCTTTATCAGGGCATGCAGACATGCCATTGCAGTCCTTTCCTAGCCACAGTGAGGGGAAGGAGGGCATCGGCATGGGCGGATTTTCTCTGTGAGGACTGGGTGTGTATCTCTTTAGTACATCCTTCTGGGTGAAATGCTGTTTCTTGATTGATTCTGAAGTGAAATATAACAACCTTCGCTTATGTGAACTTGTTGCTGGTGAGACATGGCACCCTGACTTGCTCAAATTCGATGTCAGTTTCAGTGTCCACCTTCTCTCTTCCTCTTCTTAGCTTAACTCTAAAACCCTGTAGAGTTGCAGAGGTGAAGAATGACACTTGTATCTGAAAGAAAAGCTTATGGCAAAGTCAGCCTGGGGATATGATGCAGAACATACCAGGACTGCCCACAGGTCTTCTTGGGCAGAGTGACAGCTTGGTGTGGTTTTCTGTGGAAGGCTGAAATGAAGGGACCTAGAGGAGAATGCTTGGTGTGGTTTAGTGCCTTTGATCTGATTTTATAAAATCTTAATCTGCTTGTATTTCCCACTGGAAAATTTGCAACGAGTCAATAGAAATAGGGCCAGACCCACAAAGTTTAAAAGAAAAACAATTACTTCAGTTGTTTTGTAACCATTTATTCCTTCCTTATTTTTGTAGGGCTTTCCTAGTATCCCCACTCCCTTTACATCTCCTCCTCCTATCTCATTTGTATACCTAGGTATCTCAGCCACTTTCTGGGGGTCAGGGTCCCTCCACCTCTCCTCAGCCGTCTCAGCACTTGGTGCCTAGACTAATCTTTCTCTCTCATCCATCAGAAGGACCTTGTCCTGAGACTGTGATTCTTCCAGTGGGAAGAAAGGCATTTAAAATCTCCCAGAGGTTCCTGCTACCATCTGTTGATGAGAAAGGGAGCCAGAATGTCCAGTTTAAACTTGTAAAAGCCAGCACTGAGTGTAATGGATATTGTTCAGTGGACATCATCTTACTCCTACAGGATATTTTGCACTAGAATTTTGTCTCACTCATTTCATTGATTGTGAACCATTCGCACATTCAAATGTTGAAGCAAGTCTTCTTGAGTGTCTCTGTCCTGCCCCCTCTCAATAATAATAATAATAATAGGTTCTATTTTTAGAGCTTCAAAGTTTCCCAAAGAGCCACCTTTGGGATGGAACATACCAACAGTTAGACAGTGCATAACAACCCTAGACAACAACTTAAGACAGATGAATATATCCAGTTGAAGCTGAAGATGAGATTTCATTTGGCAGAAGATAATTGCAAAAGTTATTAATTATTATCGTTGTTGTTTATGCAGCTCAATACTCAAGAGCAATAGGCACTTTCTGAATACTACCAGTAGGTAGACAAAAGCACAAAGGTATTATGATCATACTGTAGTAATTTGCAGAAGGCAGAATGTGCTAATAAAAATCCTCCCTTGGAAATTTTCCCATCTAGGACTCAGCATAAGCTGATGAATAGCCCATAACACTGGCAGAAGAGAGAGCAGGATTCTCTTCCTAGCTTTTCCATAAGTTCCCTATGTAACCTTGAGCATACAGTTTAGTTGCTCTGATTCTAAAAACATGTCTACACAGCATGTTGTAAATGTTTAACTAAAGGTGAGATCTGCAAGGCATTCCAATAGAAGTATTTTATATGAATCTCTTTGTGTTTTGGGGCATGATTTTATTCAAATTGACAGTTGTTGGGGTTTTTGGGGTTTGGGATTTTTTTTTTGTCTTAAGCAACAGGACAAGGTATGTATGGGCCTGGATTTCTAGATCATGTTCCCTGAGTGCATGGAAATTAGGAGAAATTTCTTCTCAGAAAGAGTGGTTAGGCATTGGAACAGTTTGCCCAGGGAGGTGGTCAAGTCACTGTCCCTCAGGGTGTTTAAGGAAAGGTTGGATGAGGTACTTAGGGATATGGTTTAGTTAAGTAATATTGGTGGTAGGAGGATGGTTAGACTAGATGATCTTGGAGGTCTTTTCCAGCCTTATTGATTCTATGATTCTCTGGTTCTGTCTTTCTACCTACTCCACATAATTGCCTGGCCCTATCCTCCAAGTTCAGCTACAGGGAAAGGACAAAGATCTGTCCCATCACGTCCCCATCTAGGCAGAATGTTGCGAGGACCCCACAGCCAGGTCCTGGGCTGAGTGGCACAGCCCATGTGTGCAGCAGCTGGAGCTGGGGCTGCTTTCTGCAGCCAGCCTTCACAACTGAACTCTGTTTCTGATTGCCATGTTTTTGTTTTCTCACATTTCTGCAGTGGTTGCTTTCTGTTCCTTATTTGATTCCTTTCTTCTCAGTCATTATTTAGCACTGTTCTGCAGAGAAGCACATTTCCTATCTTTCAGACCCAGCTTTTAGCTGTTCTTGGCCTTTCTATGTTTGCGTGAATTCCTCCTGCTAGCACTGATAATCTCAGTGCATCGCAGTCCAAAGGTTTGTTAATCTTCCATTCCTAACATTCAGCAAAACCTTGAACAATTACACACTGGCTTTTTCTGAAAGGCTGAGCATAAACTTCTAGTTCTCTCTCTAGTGCTTCCTGTTTTACTAATGCCAATTTTAGATTACTTACTCTTCTTAGCTGTGGCTTAAAGTCAAAGCAGTTTAGAAATACAATATTATAATTCCTCGGATTACTGGAAAGGCAAAAAGCTATGTATGCACTAACTGGTGCACTCTGATCTGCTCAGGCTGGAAACAGGTTAGGCAATTGTATTTGTTGTGGGTTACATACTAGCAGTGCCCATTTTTCTGCCTAGATACACAAAAGTGAAATATTTTTTCAAAACCTCTTGTGGTTTCAAGTATTCCTTTTCTGGGAAGGGTTTTGGGCTAGGAAGAGAGTTGGTTTGAAAAGGAGGAAGCGCAAATTTAAACTTCTTCTCAGTCTGATTCACATCTGTGCTGAAACCTCTGTCCTAAGACAAACTGGCCTTCCCCTCACTGCCCAGCAGTGCTCCAACGTGAAACCATACAGGTAGACATTTTGCAACCAGTATTTTCTGAACGTATTCTGCAGTGCTACGGGTTTTTGAGATAATGAAGATATATTTGAAACTTCAGTGACTGTCTAAGGAAACTGCAAACCACAAAATAAAACCCTGTGTAATTCAGGCAAACTCACTAGCCTATAACAAATTTCAGTGTTTTCTTTTCTTTCTTCACCACTCGTCACCCAGAGATAAGCACACATTTAAACCACGGCTACCTCTACAGTACCAGCTGGACTGTAGTATAATGTAATTTGCTCTTGTAAAACCTTGGTGTTCCCCAGCATCTAGGGGAAGTCAGCCCTGCAAACGCAGCCCAAACCCCATCTCTCCATTGCAAAGGGACCTAGCAGCACAGGACAGGGCAAGTGGTTTCGTGGAAGCTTCCATGGAAATTCATGAAATCTGGATGGAGGGAGGGGGACTGGAACAAGAATCCATGTTGGCTAGTTGACCTCGTCTGTGGTGGGTGATACAGTGCATAAGGCTCTGTGAGCAGCCATGTGACACCTCCAGGTTGACTAGACTTCTAGCTGCTTGGGCTCTCATATGATCCCCTAAAAATAGCACCTTATGTTTCCCATCGTTGCTGTCCAGCTATTTTAATTAGCTTGTGGTCTCTGGTTTTTGCTTTGTGATTTGTAAATAGGAAATATTTATGCTAGGCCAGTAACTCCACATTCCTCCAACTTCTTTTCTTAACTTAGATGGATTATAGCTATGTTTATAAAATACCTAATGCATTTGTCGTAATATCTCTAAATGTCACTGGCTTCTATGTAATGTTTTTAAAGAGAATTAATTTTTAGATCACTCAGACTATTCACAGGCATTTTCCCTCATCTGACCTGTCACAAGTGTGCTCATTTCCTAACCTTTAGTTGAAAGAATCATTCATTGCATATCCTGGGACAGGCTGAACCTCTTCTGCAAATCTCAGTGTTGTCAGTTCCTGCTGATTTCACTGACAATTCCTGATGGAAAGAGAAAGATTTCCATGGCAAACTAGTGCCCAGAGGGCAGATAGGTACCTTATGTGTTTTTTGGCTATTTTACATAGCACAATCCCTTTGAAAAATTGGCCCAGGTAGAAAAGTGCTTTGCAGGATTAAACCCTTACTTTCAGAATAAGTCAGCTATCTTCTGGTATTTAGCATTTCCTGTAGTGTTTTTTTCAGCCACATCTGTCTTCCGCTCTTGGCAGTGTTTAATAGTGAAACAGTTATTCAACAGCATATTTTGGAGGTTCTACAGATAAGATCAATGTATGTGTGGTAACTGTCTTACTGGCAAAAGCAAGACTGCTGCTGACTGAAGAGCTGGTTTGATTTGGTTGACGCTGATGTAGTTGTCACTGATATCCTGGCCAAAACTGCCACTGAGCCTGTGTCTTTAGAGTCCTTCTAGCCTACGTTCTATCCCTGAAAGCCATAAGAGACCTGCTGAGACCAAGTCTAGTGCCATTGCCAGGCACTTCCCAGAGTTTTAAGATGAGTGTTTGCGGCTGGAGTCCAGATGTGTTGTCTCTGAGTCAGCTGAGTCTGGGTGGTATTGATGGGGAGCAGCAGGGAGAGCAGATCACGATACAGGAATTCGTTTAAAATTTCATAAGGTCATATTTATAGATGGTCAAAAAAGGTGGTAGAACCAATGTCTGACAGCGATCACAAATGCAGTCAAAGCTGAAATGTAGAAAAGTTTGTTGTTTTCATGAGAAATCTAATTTCAGAGAAAAGTTATAGCATTTTGTTTGTTGAGATATAAAATCTTTTACTACTTTCTGAGGGCAGGACGAAAATAATTTTGATGCTGTATTATGCTAAACGGCGTATTATAAAATTCTGAAAGGTGAAATCAAAGAAAGATTTCTTTTTGCTTGAACCATGCTAAAATTTGTTCCAGAGTTTCCTTTTTCAGAGGATTTTTACTTTGCCAGGCTTCAGTCAAAGCCACAATAAGGACAAATAGAGAAAGTTTCAAGTGCTTAAAAAATTAAAGTTTCTCTCCTTGTCAGGCTCTAGGAGTCCTTGGAGTTGGGACCGATAAACTGCAGCTACTGATAAGGTTTAAGCCCTGAGGAATAGCCCTGGAGAGAGGTTGTGGATGGGTCCTGCACCTGTCTCAATGCACAAATTCTGCGGTAGAGATGGATAAGCAGCCCTTTCGAGCTGCCCCAAGACAAGAGGCCACAGGACTGCAACTGTCTCTCAGGTGCTGAGGACCCTTCTGTCCTCACTTACATCGGCTCAGCTGGATTTGTCAGGACAGAAGTTGGTTCAAGCCTGGCTGTGTAAGGGTCTGGTCCCAGAAAAGAATACAAGCAGAGAAGGATATGGTAGAAATGTACTTGTCATTTCCCCTGGTAAACAGGTGCAGCACAGCCTGTGTTGGTTAACAGAAAGTGCTGACCAAAAAAATGCAGCCTTGATCTTTTTCCTCTTTTGAGTGTGAAAATACCTGTAGCAATACTGAGACAACTACCTCCATTAAGACCCTCAGGTCTCTGCTGCCTCCTGGAGACAGGGAAGGGGGTAGGTCTGACCAGACATTTTGCACTAAATCCAACTGCAGGAGAAAGCAGTGACACTCACATGCAATAGAATATGTGCAGATGCTCCAGCAAGTCCAATGCCTCCTAGAGGAGAATGAAAAACTGGAGACCTCAATTAATTTTCAGTCATCCTCTCCTTCACCAAAGCATGAAATGCAAAGACTGACAGAGGACCAAATGGAGGACCACGTCCCCAGAAACTGTGATTATTTCAGTCATCAGAGGAGGTGTCTATTCACATTAGCTCAAGCATGGCAGGAAAGCATTTGGGTCCAGGTTGCTGTTGTCTTGCAGGAATGGAATAGAACTGGAAGCTACCTCCCCATCCAAACAGGCTCCATAGAGGTGGAGCTCCCTTGCTGAAAAACAATCTTGGGAGGGCTTGGGCTGTCCCAGGGAGGCAGGTGGAGCACCATCTGGTTGGCATCATTACTCTTTTCTTAGTACTGTATTGCTGCTGCACTCCTAGGTGCATCCAAGAGCAGACATGCTAAAAATGCCCCCAGAGAAGCGCAGGCCTTGCAATACTTCAGTCAGGGCACAGCGATATCTACCTGCAAGTGTGGGGATCAAAACATAGAGTAGATGAAGGTGTTGTCCTGCTGTGAGACACGTTCTAGTCCTTGGTTTACTGCTTTTGTTCAGCTGACACAAACCTGGGGCTTCTATGTCTAGAAAATGTTCTGCATACATCTGTCCAGTGCCCAGTGATCAAATTATTGCACTGACTGTGATAACAGTCAACAAATCATTCAGTCTGTGGCTACCAGATAAGAACTCAACCTGCATTGCTCTGCTGCTGGACAAAAAAATGCTGTAAACAGCCAACTGAAAACTCAATAAAGTCATATTGCTCTCATGGGTTATTAAATAGGTCCCTTGTTTGTTAATGCCATGAGAATTATAAACCATTTACTTTTTACAATCAAACCAGTTTGATGCTTGCATTTTCCTAGTCTAGAGTGGCATGTTTTCATTTCTGTTTATAATCAGTTCCACTTTTTGATTTCCATGTACCAGGGACTTTTCGTATGTGATTGGTCCATCGACCCCTCGGGGTCTACATAATGCCTCTCTGGGATTTGCAGCTGAGGTAACAAAGGAAAAAACCCTGACTCTCTCAGTAGGAAAGAACTCCATTTATTTCCCTGGAGAAAGTGTTCAAGGATAGGATACAAGTCAGAAAAGGCTGAAAACCACTGCTTTTGTGTAAGGCTTTCATGTCTGTATTCTCAACCATACTGAGGATATCAAGTTTCAAGTGTGTGTGAGTGTCTGTGTGAAAGATGGAGTTCATTATACATACATTCATTTTCTGTTGAAGTATTTGTGCAAATTGCATACTTTTTTAAATATAAATTTAGAATTTCAGTCCAATAGCTGTCTACAAAAGTTCAGTGTCATCTGTTATTGTTCTACACTCACTGAAAGGAAGCAGCAGGAATTTTCGATTTTAAATTTCCTGGGAGTGGGATAACAACATCTAAGTGCCACCGGGTTGTGTTTGCTGTGTATTATTCAGTAATTTTCCCCAGAAGTGGTTTTATTTTAATGACAGGCCATCTGATCCCAGTGTCTCATCTGAGCACTGAATTTGCAAATATATGTATTCATTATCATCATATTTGTATAAGCATAATGCCTACCCTAAGATTTGAGCTCTTTTCAAAGCTGGAGTCTGTGAAGCACATTCATCATGCTGAATGAACAGTGTTAACCCCAGCTGCTTTTGTGTGAGGGGCCTGTTTTGGATTTTCCAACCAATCAGCCATGTTTCCTGCACTAGCACTTAGAGTTTCATAGGGATCTTTCCAGTTGCAATTCAGCCTCTAAGCAGTTCACAAGTTCATGGGTTTACAGAAAACAGGGCTATACCTGCCTCTCTTCATAGACAGCAGGGAAGGGTTTATTTTTAGTACAAGTATTCCAGAAATACATTCCACCCCTCTTTAGAAATGTGTGGGAGAGACAGACACACACATAGAGACAGTTTTGCCTACGTTAACGCTACTGGGTGCCTGAAAACTGCTCTTTGACTGTTTTCATCCCAACCTTTTTTTTTCCAGTGTGTGCCAATCCTCTCCAGTGTCTCAGCTCACAGGTGCTGTGACTCATGATGCACCAGATCTTTGTGCATAAGTGCTCTCATGAGTGCAGGGTATGGGTAGCTGTTGGAAGTGTGTAGTTTAGGGCCAGAACTTGGCAGAAGTGGTCTGATGTTTGGCAAGACTAGCGTTCAGTTCAGGATGAGTTAGGAGAAGCACTTGAGCACCAGAAAATAAGACCAGGAATTTAGGAGAGTGGGCTTTACAAAATCTTCCTGCTGAGATTTAAGGTGAACAATACACCTCTGAATTCAAAGCTGAAAGTTGCTTTGGAGCAGTCAGGTCCTTGTCCCACCAAGCATGGGTAAGCATAGGCTGCACTTGGATCCCAGGGAGCATTAGTTTACCACAAGCCTTCTGGTGCTTGGAGATTCTCAGGCAGCAGATACCACATGATCGTTGTCTTGCTCATGCTGTAGCAATGTCATTAGCAGCTCTCTTTAAAATGCAAATGAGCACTAGGCTCACGTGGAGCCGTGCTCTGCCATGGCAGCAGGAGTTGGGTTGTAAGTGCAGAAGATTCTGTTCTTCATTTTGGTGCAGGCGGTGGGTCGAGTCCAGTGGGATGTTGAGCCCCCAGAGAACTCTGTGCACTCAGCAGGCAGGGCACAGGGTACAATCTATTGTTTATGTCCGCAGTACAAAAACTTAGCTTGTTGACTTCATGGCATATTTCCCCTATTATTCAACATCCTATTGCAGTTCGCCAAATGAAACCCAATGCCGGCATGTGCCTCCCAGGAGGGCGGCTGGTCTTGTTTGCTTTGGAAGGACAGTGGAATGGGGTCCTTACTCCAAGAACACTGCATACATTTGTCCAGCCCTGATGATGAAACAAGCTATTTATGAAAAAGCATCGGTGGGACAGTCATGTGTTACTCATGTCTATACTTTTACATGGTATTTTTAATAGTGACCTTAATAAACATTTTTAGACCCACCTGTAGGTACAAACACACAGTGCTTTACGGTTTGAATCACTGGCAGTAGTGAGCCAATCACACGGCATTACTTTCTGTATTAGTTATCTCTGAAGCGTTACCAGTGGCAAATCTGGATGTAAAAATAGCTGATGACTGTTTGTTTCATCTGTCTGTTACTTGACACCGCATGGTTATTCCAATACGTATGTTTGCCTCTTCCCCACCATGATCTCCGTTTGGTTTCCCCTTGCCTGATAACTATTTAAATACATTTTACTAACTTTGGATTCCTTGCTCACTTCACCTGGCTGGGCAGGTCTGCAAGGGCTCAAGGGTTAGCTCCTCTGCTTTTATTGTTTTATTTATTTTTCAGTGGTTGTTTCTATTAAGATAACCATGGTCAGAAGAAGAGTCTGAAACACATAAATAATGGGAAGTGCTAATAGTAAGCAGGCTGCTGTAAAATGTACTGGGGCTTTGACTTAAGGGAAGAAAAGCCCTGCACTGTCCCTGATCAGGAAACTGGAGCACAGAAGGTAAGGGGAAGTGTATGGCTGTTTTTAAAGCAGAGAAATAGTAAAGAATGGTGGTGTCTGAGCATGTGAATGTGTGTGCACTAAAGGATCAGTTGTGTAATTGCTCAAATAAAAGAAATCAAACAGCATTTATATCTGATTTTCAGTGATTAGAAGGTCTGAAAAAATACAGGACTGTCTCTGAGAGTTGGTGTGTGGAAAGAGACACACATAGATTTGTACGCAGTGATTACAGTTTATGATATATAATTATTTCATAAAGGGGTATGATCTTTTTAAAAGACCACTAAATTGCTGTGAAGCTCCATTTAATTGTCCTGAGCATAGTGCTGTAAGCAACTTTAAGCAAATATACATTGATTTTATTTTCTAGACTACTGCCTACAGATAAGATACTCTTAAAAACTGCAGTGATTTGTATAGGGGTTTGAAGGCATTTTTATTTCTTTTTTTGGAACAAGTAGGAAGAGAATAATTTAAATATTTTATAGAGAGCAATTAGTATGCTAGAGAGCCTGAAAAAGTAAAATAGTTCAAATACCTAGGCACTGCTAAGAGGCCACTATAAATGACTGACTATGACTTGTATCCAATTTTAATCACTGGAAAAAAAATCTTAAATAGCATAAGCTTTTCTGAGTCCAGTTGTTGCAGAACTTCTTAATCTGCCATCTGAAGGAATGCAGCAGCAAAATAAGAATGGAAATAATTAAAATTGAGCTTGAGAAGCCAAACTACTCCTGCTTTTATAAGCGGTCTTTGAACAAGCAATCCTATCAAATCTGAATAGGGAAAAGTTTTACAGCAGCAGGCCAAAGTTCACAAGGACTTTGTACAGTATCAGCTAGAGGATTCCTCACTAGTCTGCCATTGCTGAGAGGGAGGCTAGGGGGAAGGAAAAGTAAGAAGAGGTAGAAGGAGAAATAAACTCTCTGGACAGGTTCAAAGTATTTTCCTTTGTTTCTTCAAGGAACTGACCATGTAAAAAGCAAAATGCCTTCGTTAAGTGCTTGAAGGATAAGGCCCACAGAAAATCCTAACATATAAAAGATTCACAGCATGTTGGAGCCCCAAAACAACTAAATTTCTTCATCCTTCCAGGCTTGTCACTAGGAAGGTCTTTACAAACATAATCACAACTTAGTTACCAAAACAGTTGTAACAGGCACTCACCAGTGAAATTGAAGTCCACAGCTGAGTGGAAGTTTGCAGGTATAACTGCATCCCTGCACTGCAAACCAAAAGCACACAGGAATTTCACTCTGTAGCCTCCTGTTTCTAACTGCTTCTCTGAAATGTTTGTCATGTCTGTCCTTGCATTACTAGAGCTGTGCATTACTGTAGGTGTGCTACATGAAAATGTAAATCCCTCCAAGACCAGAAAAAAAGTCAACTAACCCTATGAGCCAGGTTGAAAGAAAACACCACTTGTCTCTGTCAGCCTTTCCTTTTAGTCTAGCTGAGTTTACACCCAGAAAATTGGTGGCAGAGACAAATTTTGCAAGTGGTTTAAGTGGTCTCTAGCTGCAGACTTTGCTGGGCTGGCTTGCCTGCAGCTTGAGTGCCAGGTCACACAGAACGTTGTTTGCTATGAGTGAGCGGGTGAGTCTATTGCTTTTAGAGCTAGCATGAGTTGCTTGAGGTAGTGTCGCATTTTAGGACCAGCAGTCTGTGAGCCAGCTGACAGGTGTGTGGGGAAAGGGAACATAGTGGGGACAGCATGTGTGCACTGATAGGGGAACTTTACCCTTGAGAAAAGGTTGTGCTTCTTCAATCAAGCCTGCACATGTTCTTGGGTGGGTCGGTGATTGCTTATATATACATATGTAAAGGTGGCGGGGGCTTCGGGGTTATTTTTTTTGTATGTGTGTGTATATTAAGCTTCATTTGTTGTGATTACGTTGCTGCTTGCTGGGTTTTTATGGCTTTCAAGTGTGTATGGCCAGGGAGACTGCCACTGATAACCCTGTCCCTTAGCAGCCCCAAAGAAACTGAGGCATTGAAGACATAAGAGAACAATGCTTCCCTCGATGTAAGGTTTCCATCTCCCTTGGGTTCCCCTGCCAAATGATCCTCTTTGGACATGTATAGAAAGCAGAGATTTAATTATAGTCCTAGGGTTCTTTATCATCCATCTCCTGTGCTTGCAAATAATGATATACTAGAAGGCATTATCTAGTAATGATTAATCTAAATTGTCTCGTAACAGTCAGATCAGCCTTCTTATGAGCCAAGCAGGTCAAACAGTGATGCATCTTTATTTTCAGTCTCTCACATAGCAACATCCCAGTAGTTTCAGGGATGCTTTCCCTATTGCTTATACATTGTGCCTTAGGTTTTTTGGGGAACCATGATAGGGCTATCACAGTCAGGTACATGAAGGCCACCTAACTCATAATTTCCACTTGGAAAAGATAGAGGTTAAAATCCCTGTAATTTTTTAGAAAAGCCTCTAAAAGAAATGCATGTGACACCTTAATATGCAGAGTCAGCAAACAGCACTGTCTGGCAGATTACAACTACTGCAGATCCTTGTTCTCAGATGTGCCTCTGTCCATCACTTTTACCTGGACCAGACAACCTGTCATATCTTAAGGCCAGCTTGGCTGGCCTGTAAGCTTCATTATAGACTCTTGTATAATTCTGCATGCTTCTGATGGCCTTGGCTATGTTGAGATGTATTTGAGGTGTATCCCTGTCCTCATCCTTTACATGTTTCAGCTGACAAGGCTCTGTTGGGCAGAAATTAGAGTAAATGCCTGGGACTGCCTGGGATGTCGGTGCAAAAGCAGTGGTACGTTCAGAGGGAACCAGACCCGACATGCTGCATCCAGGATTTGTGCTGGAGCAGTGAGGAAGCATTCCTAACCATGATGCAACTGTTTGCCAAGACTAGTTGTTTTGACTGATCTGTTTTTAAGTAGTGACATTAGGACTTGGTCTGTTTCTCTAAACCTGAGAGTGATTATTTGAGCAACAGGAGTTGTGACTGGGCCTGTTAATTGAATGAAGCCATAAACACATAGGTAGAATGCCATTTGGGGTGTGAGGCAGAATTGAGGAGCAGGGCCGGAGAAAAAAAAGTGACTGGTGACAGCCCTGGGCTGCAGGTGATGTTATTGCCTTCCTACAGGTTTATTTAGAGGGTCTGGGGGGTGCCTGGAAAAGCACTACAACAACAGAATCGCTGAGGCTGTTGAGGAACTGATTCAGCTAGTTATTGGGGTCCCTCTTATGGAGGAAGTATAAATTCTGCTTAAAATTCTTGTTATTTCCCTTTCTGTCTTTTGCATGTATCCTTTACAGAATAGTCACAAGAAATGCCTTAACATATCAACTGTAAAATAATGAGGACATGCCTTGGGGAACACACCATTAACTCATAACAATGAATAAATCTCTGAATAGGAAGATCGATTCTTCGTTTCCCAAGGAAAGAAAAAGAAATCCCTGTTGCATAGTGAAGAGGGAACTGGAAGGAAATTTCTTCTTACTCAGGATGAGACCACTGGCCAGCTTTTGCTCCTCAGAAGAAGGAAAATAATGGGGCCTCCAGAGATACTTTGAGAGCAAGGGTGGGTGGGATCCCCCCTGCCCCCTCTAAGTTCTTCCATAACTTGCTGTCCCATGGCCATCTTCTAGATAATAGGCAGGAGAAAGGCAAGCTCTAGCTTTTTTTTCTTCAACTGGAATGGCTCTGCTGTCATCACAAATGGTTGAAGAACAGTTTGTCACTGGAGGAAAGATGTTATGCAAATAGATGGTTGTGTGCTTGAGTCATGTGCCCTGGCATGTATATGTGTCTATTTCCCTCCCTGCCACACTGTTTGATCAAGATCTGAGTTCACTTGACTGCACTTGAAAGCTATAGCAAGGTGTAAGGAAGAAATAGGTCTTTCTGCAGCCTAAGCCAGAAAACCTTGAAAACCAAAGTCTCTACCCTCTATACCCCACTCTGGTACATATACCTATTTGCCTTTGGTAACATAAGACAGGTGTTTCAAGATATTGCATGTCCTTAAATCCTGCAGAATTCAGTGGGCTATAAACCACTTAGAACTTCAAGCAATTTTGAACCCAG
Source organism: Zapornia atra (assembly GCA_013400835.1). NCBI lineage: Eukaryota > Metazoa > Chordata > Aves > Gruiformes > Rallidae > Zapornia > Zapornia atra. The sequence goes on along the minus strand of VZTU01001878.1, from coordinate 3,797 downwards.
CACCTACAAATGGCTTGAATTCTTTTTTTTTCATTTTTTCTGTTAAGCTCAGAAAAATCCTTTCACAAACTCTGGATGTATCCAGAAGATACAAAGGAAAGGAGCAGGTGAGACTCCCAGTAAAAGAATAATGCTTGTTTTCTGCAAGCCTGTTATTTCCTGAGGCTGTATCCTGTGTGAGTGGGTGTGGGTCAGACTCTCCTTGTCAAGAAGCTTAAATGGCCCAAGTGTAAACTTGACAGTGCAGATGGTATCAGTGTGCTGGGCTGATGAGGAGGGCAGTGTAAGTGGGGGATGGTTTCAGATTCCCCAGCCTGGAAAGAGAAGTGAGGCATAGCTGCTGGTTGATAGTTGCAGATTTCCTTGTGTAGGTCACAGAGAATATACCTGCTTCCCTCTTGTGTCTAGTGTACTTGCTGGTACCATTACAATTTTCCCATGACAGGGACTGGGATTGTCAGGCATGCTCTTTTATGGGGCATCCAAGCCATTGAATTTATTTTTTTGTCCATGTGTTTTTCTTCCCTTCCCTCCTTGTCATCTCCAGTCTCCAGCTACTGCCATGCTGTGGTACCATACAACTTTCTACCATGGGAAAATGTCCTTTCTTCCACTTGGGAAGTGAAAATGCGGAAGTTTTCATCCTCTAAGCCTTGCTTGGAACTAAACGAATACCTGTCTAATCAGCCAAAATCCTGTCAGTATTAAGTGGAGGGGCTGTACCAATGAAATGTCCATTGTCACCTTGAACTAGTGAGGGAAGGCTTGAGTCTTCATGATCTCAAATAAAGGTAAATGTATTGGGAACCTCAGGCAGAGCTGAGATCATTGCAGCAAGTCAGTCACCTGCAAATCCATATGGATTGGGCTGTAGAATATAGTGCCAAGTTACAGCACCATATTCAGTTGAAGTTTTGGGGGTTTTTTGCAGAGGCTCATAGTAAAGTACCATGCCCTGTGAAGGACAGTGGAAGGTACGTTTTTGCCTTAACTGACAAATGTTGCACTCTTCCTGTATGATTCAGAAAACATAGATTTGGTTCTCTGCCCTGCCACAGATCAAACACAAATCAGTTAGTTGAAGCTGGGCCTTAGCTGCTGAATGAGACAGAAATCCTGCTTGCAGTGGGAGCATTTGTAAGGATAAATAGCCATGAGGTGTTCATTTACCATATTACTGGGGAGCTGTATAAATATCTCAGTATATAATGACTGACCTAGTTACAGACAGTGGCCTTTTCCAGTCCGACATTTAATGCCAAGAAACACACTGTTTGGGTTCAGTTGCTTAAATGTCACTTGTCTGTGCTGACTTCAGGTCATGGGAGGAGCATCATCACTTTGCCTTGTGATTCTTGTAGGCTTGTGCTGTTTATCAAGTGCTGCACTTGTCCTCTGCCTGTGTTAGTCATGTGCTCTGTGCCTTTTGACTTCCTCTGTCATTTCTGCATGTTACTGGCTCTTCAAAGGCACTAGATAGGCATCAGGTAATGGAAGGAGTGAACAGGAGTTGCAAGAAGGTCTCAGTCCAGATACAACTCATTCTGAGAGACATCTCCTTCTTCCAGACTTGACTGGCCTCTTGGCAGGATGGGGCATTTGGAGGACACTGAGAAAGGCAGTCCAGATACCAGCTGGAAATAACTGTTGAGTCTTTGCCATTGAACCAGTAAGGGAAAGGTAGAAAGACTTGCCATGATTCTCCATAGCTGGCAAAAGCCATCTCTGTTTCTCCCATTTTACTTCACATGAGGTCTTCATGTCTCAGTGCTTGAAGCTTTGTGGTCTGAGCTGAAGAGGTAAGCACTCCAGCTGGGGCCTGGAAGAAGTTCACATCCTATGGGGAAAGGACAAAGCACGGGATACATAACACAAGGTCATTAGCTAGGTGCACCCCCCTCCTTGCATTTGTGCTCCCCCAGGTTGCACTAACTTTCCTTGAGCTGTGATTCTGAGTCCTCAGATCCAGCTCCCACAGCGACAGATACAGTAGCTTCAGCAGAGCTCACTGAGAGGAAAAGACTTTAGCTGTCTTCAGAAAAAAATATTTTGATTAAACAAATAAAATCACAATCATATTAATTTTAATTTTTTAATTGGAATTTTTTTTTTTATAATTTGGAATATTTTCTTAGGAAAATTTCAAAACAAGCTCACACTTTCTGTTGCAATATCATCAGAGTATTGTTTGATGTGGAAAATAAAATGAAATATTTCTGTTACTATTAAATAGCATATACCTTCTCTGATTTAAGGACAGTAATAATATATGATATTTTAACTATTATGATATATATTATGTGCTACTTCTCATGGCCTATAGTGAAATAACCTGAAATGAAAATGTATTTTTTAAAATTCTGAATGAAATTTTGAAATTTATAATTTAGTTTCTCTTCAGAATCTTTATTCCATGTGAAATTTTGAAAACCATCTATATAAGAACATCCTCCCATCACCTACACAGTCAAACATATTTCTAAAAGATTATAGTGTCTACAGGATGGTGATTCAGATCAGCCAGCCAGCTCTGCTAGTACAGTCTGGGACTGCACAGCATCTACCACAGCACTCTGAGGTGTAGATGTTCCAGTGAATATTGCAGAGAAGAGCAAAATTACTTTATCCCAAATGCACTGCTATTGCCAGTGGTGAGTGATTGTTGTGGTTTAACTCAGCAGGCAGGTAAAACAACCACACAGACGCTCAGTCACCCCTCCATGAGGTAATACTCATGGAACAAGATAAAGTTTAATAGGGAAGAAAAAAGTAAAAAAAAGCCAAGTAAGTAATGCACAGCAAAATTGCTCACCAGCTGAAATCAATGCTCAGCTAATTCTTGAGTCAAACCACCTCCCAACCAACTCCCTGAGTTACACACTGAGCATAGCATCATAAGGTACAGAATATTCCTTTGGCCAGTTTGGATCAGCTGTGCTATCTGTGTCCCCACCCAGCTTCTTGGGTGCCCCCATCTTCTTGTCGCAAGGCAGGATGAGAAGTCCTTGACAATTTGGCAAGAACTAAAAACATCAGTGTGTTATCAATATTATGCTCATCCTAAATCCAAAACGTGGCACTATATCAACAGCTATTAAGAAAATTAACTCTATCCCAGCCAAAACCAGGACAGTGAAACCTGTTGGAAAATCTGAATTGTCCAGAGGACATGATTTGTTGGTACAGCAATATGGTATCAGTTCCAAATCCCTTTGCATGTTGGTCTGAATGCCACATGGGGGTGAGGTTTGGCTCTTCAGAGATGATGGGATTTCACTTTACTGTGGTTAGTTACTTATGTAGCCTTCTGGATAGTGCACCAGTGTCGGCTTAGGAAGTAGATGTATTTAGAGTCACCAATTCTGTTCTCAGTTATTCTACTGACGTCAGTAAAATGACTCTAGATTTATACCAGTGTAACTGAGAACAGAAGTTGGCCCAAAGCCAAGAACAGTTTCTCCTTTTCTCTGGCCCAGGACAGGCTGTTTGAGACACAATTTTTGGGCCAAATCCTCAAAGGGGATGGACCCCCGTCTACACTGGTTTGGTCCAGATGCATGGCTCCTTCCTCTTGCTTCCCAGTGCAACAATCAAAGATCTGATGCTAGAATAGCTGAGGTCAACTTGTTCTATGCTAGTCATTTCTGTCACTGAGACAGTTGTTAGGCTTGTGCTAATAGTGTTCACCTTATGACCATCTTCATCCAGAAATTGCCTTTCTTGACAGATTGGGGAAATGTAGCTGGAGCACCACTCTCTCTCTTGCCAGGCAGCTCTCTTCCTTGCTGAGGGTGTTG
>VZTU01001877.1:206692-227125 GCA_013400835.1 Zapornia atra | reverse complement strand
TGAGATGATTGAGTCCAACCATATCAGTCANCCTTTGAGATGATTGAGTCCAACCATATCAGTCATCTACTAAACCATATCCCTTAGCACCTCATCTACCCATCTTTTAAATACATCCAGGGTTGGTGACTCAATCACCTCCCTGGGCAGCCTGTTCCAATGTCTATAACCCTTTTGGGTGAAGAATTTTTTTCCTAATGTCTAATCTGAACCTGCCCTGATACAGCTTGAGTCCATTCCACCTCGTCCTATCCCCTGTCACTTTGGCAAAGAGACCAACACCCATCTCTCTACAACCTCCTTTCAGGTAACTGTAGGCAGTGATAAGTTGCCCCCTCAGCCTCCTCTTCTTCAGGCTAAATAACTCCAGCTCCCTCAGCCACTCCTTGTAAGGTGTGCTCTCCAGTGCCTTCACCAGCCTGGTTGCCCTTCTCTGGGCACACTCCAAGGCCTCAATGTCTTTCTTGTAGTGAGGGGCTCAAAACTGAAACACAGTACTCAAGGTGTGGCTTCACCAATGCCAAGTACAGGGGCACAATCACCTCCTTAGACCCGCTGGCCACACTATTTCTGATACAAGACAGGATGCCATTGGCCTTCTTGCTCACCTGGCTCATATTCAGTCGGCAGTCAACCAACACCCCCAGGTCTTTCTCCACCAGGCAGCTCTCCAGCCAGTCTCCCCCAAGTCTGTAGCGCTGCATGGCGTTATGTCCCATGTGCAGGACTCTGCACTCGGCCTTGCTGAACCTCATCCCATCGATCCAGCCTGTTCGGAACCCCCTTGAAAAGCCTCCCTACCCTCTGGCAGATTAATACTTCCTCCCAGCTTAGTGTCACCTGCAAACTTACTGAGGGGGCATTCATCCAGGTCACTGATAAAGATATTGAACAGAACTGAACCCAGGACTGAGCCCTGGGGGAGGCCACTTGTGACCGGCCTCCAGCTGGATTTAATTCCATTTACCACCACCCTTTGGGCCCGGCTACCCAGCCAGTTTTTAACCCAGCAGAGGGTGTGCCTATACAGGCCAGTGGCAGCCAGTTTCTCAAGCAGAATGCTGTGACAAACAGTGTCAAAGGCTTTACTGAAGTCAATGAACACAACATCCACTGCCTTTCCCTCATCCATTAAGCGGGTCACCTTGTCATAGAGGGCGATCAGGTTAGCTTGGCAGGACAAAGATGTTTGCTAGAGATGCAAAACTAGCTGGTTTCCCCTCCCCGCCCCCTCCCCCGCTCCCATTTCTAACACTCCACTGGCTGCCTCAGCAGAGGCATCTGTAGAATGCAAGTGAAAAGCTGTCTGAATACTCAGATCAGCCTAAGAAACGTTTCCCCAGAATTAGATTGCAAACCCACAGGAAAGCTTACACTGACACTGTTGCACCCATCTAATGACAAATGGCTTTGTATCTATAATGCTTTTCAAAATGCTCTTTTATCTTAATTCTGAATCTCATCTTTTAAAACTTAGATTTCATGTTCTTACAGGATTCTCTTCAGTGACAAAACCACTGATATTAATAAGCTGAACAAAAGAGGTCAGAGTATTTAAACATATTTAAAATGCACGTGTTCAATACATCCCAAGAAACCTACCTTTAAAAAGACATCTAGATCTATCACTCCACGTCTCAATGCTTCCCCAAGATAGAAGATGGTGTCTTCAATTGCATTTTCCTCAGCATATAAGTTCAGGATCTGCTTGTAAAGTGGTGCCGTAGGAATAATAACTTCATCTATGTCATTATTTTCTGACTGACTTTCCATTTTCTCTAAGGCAGAACTGAGCTCTTCATCCTTCTTCTTGAGAAGTTCAATGTTCTTGTCAACTTCAGCCTATAAACAGTTAAGATGTTTGTTTATCTGTTAGGTCTCCAGAGCTGATTGTTGTCTTGTGATACAACTGCCAAGATGAAAGACTTTCAGACATGGCAGTTGATTCTTCACTTCTCTGCTCATCTGTTACGATTTTGATAAAAGACAGAGCTACCAACCTATACATTTCAGATTCTTTAATTTTAAAAAAGAAAAGGCTGTTTTAGATCATGTCAATCTATTACTAATTTCTAACTGTTAGCACATCTTCTCTACCTTTGAAGGTGCCACATAAGGAAAAATAATGATCTTAACTAAAGATAATATAAGCAAAGCCAAAATAATGATTTTCTTTGGAAATGTGCTTTTTGGAGCAAATTCCTATCCAAGTTTGCTAAGCATCAATAAAACACTGAAGTATATTGACTGGAAAGAAAATATGCTGGCTTTACCCACTAACAGAAGCTATTTTTGAACTGTGCCTGTATGAGGTATACCTCCTTTTGCTACTTCTGAATTTTCCTCCTGATACTTCTGATGTCCCACAGCTAAAACACTGGAAGAGACTGTACACCACTGTGGTTTTCCTCATCCCTCTCAAAGCTGTGCAGGCTATCATAATTTTCTACTCTGTCTCCACTGTTTCTTTTTTCAGACTGAAGTTGTAGCTTGCTTAGTCATGTTTTATACGGAAGCTGTCTGAAATGCTGGATCATCGTTCTTGCCTTTGCATCAAACACCTGCAGTTCTATATGATGTCCTTTCTTTCCAACATAGGAAAGACTAGAATTCCACACATTTAAAGCGGGCACATCACAGAGCCCACATACAGTGAAATAATGGTATCCCCCATCCTCTGGTGGTTTCAAATGGTTTCAGAAACTGCTCATGAATCCCAAATCTTACTCCCATGCAGTGATGCAAGGAGGAGACAGACTAAGCAGATGATTTCAGGCCTTAATGAAAAACTGCACGAATTTCTGAGCACACTGAGTAGGAGAGACTCTTGACTGGGAAAGGAAAAGTCTCCAGGTTACACAAGGAAGCTGTGACTAAAATCAGTGTCTCTGTATTAAAACACTGAAGTGCTCTCGTTACATGTTATTATCCAGAAACCGAGACACCACTGTGAAATAATCTCACAGCGCTGACATCTTTCACCAGGAGGATGGGAAAAATAATATTCCTCTATTACTGAACAATGACAAGCAGGGCAACACACCTTATGGTCACTGGTATTTCTAAGTTGCTTCAGTCTAAACCCATGCACCTCAGTTAGGAGAGAATATATGTTTAAAAAACAATGCCACTGAAGTTTTGATATTTCTATCACGCTTATTAACAAATTATGTGCTTTTGTTCCCTACTAGAAATGCACAGAGCAGTGTTTCATCTCAGCTTACCACTTCTTGGTCCAGGCGAGTTACCATCTCTTCCAGTTTCTGGTGTCCTTTCTTCAGGTCCTCTTCTGTCCGTTTCAAGGCGTTGAGTTCAGCTTGTGCACGATCCATTTCTTCTTTCATCCGCCATCTGAGCTTATCACTGACTGCTGAGATCAGGGAAGCTCGAATTGTGTCCTCACTGATGGTTCCATCTCGACTGGGTCCTGCACAAAATTCACAAGCATAAAATTAACCCTGCTCTGCGCTGGCTTCAGTATAAAACCAGTCTGGAAAAAAGCATCCAACTCACTGTATGCACTTTGGCAATATCAGACAGCAAGAGACACCATTTCCCATAATAATTTCCAGAAGCAGTGAAGAGACCAGAGTCAGATAAAACGCATTAAGATGTACCCAAGTAAATTTAAGAGTGTGCATTCATTCATAGAATGATAGAATGATATGGGTTGGCAGGGACCCTAAGGATCATAAAGCTCCAAGCCCCCTGCCACAGGCAGGGCCACCAACCTCAGGCCTGGATCTACACAAGGTTGCCCAGGGCCCCATCCAACCTGGCCTTGAACACTTCCAGGGATGGGGCATCCACCACCTCTCTGGGCAGCCTGTTCCAGCACCTCACCACTCTTTCTGTAAAAAACTTCCCCCTAATATCTAATCTAAACCTTCCTTTAGTTTTAATCCATTCCCCCTTGTCCTGCCATTATCTACCCTTTTATAAAGTTGATTCCCCTCCTGTTTATAAGCTCCCTTCAGGTACTGGAAGGCTGCAATGAGGTCCCCCCTCAGCCTTCTCTTCTCCAGGTTGAACAAGCCCAGCTCCCTCAGCCTCTCTTTGTAGGGGAGGTGCTCCAGCCCTCTAATCATCCTCTGAACCCTCTCCAACAGTTCTACATCTTTCTTGTAGTGGGGGCCCCAGATCTGGACACAGTACTCCAGATGGGGCCTCATGAGGGCAGAGTAGAGAAGGACAACCACCTCATTAATTCATTCACTCACTTCACTATTCCCATGTCCATAGTCATCTTTTAGTTTAAAAATGGGCTGGCCATTTCCCCTGAAGCCTACAAATTTAGTCTTTAAGAGAGGAATAACTTTCTGGTAAATTCTATAGGAATTAATGGATAGATGTATTCAACCACATTTAATGCAATGGCTGGCTTGAGAGAGTGAATTTGCCTATGTGTACTCCTGAGGCTTGCCAATTACTGTTTTGTTGTTTAAGATGAATAAAAATAGATGAACACTAAGCTAACAAAAATAATTTCGGTGAAGATTTTAACTACTGCCCTTTTATATTTATGAAGATCTAACAGGAGGGTCTGCTTAAATGGGAAATTACTGGACAATATCAAGTTATTAAAAAGCTACAATACGATGTAGTCTTTCTAGTTGGCTTCACAATTATTATCAATCAACCAGCCTAGGGCAGGTATTGGAGGGCAGTAAAACAATCAACATTGATATAGAGCACTTGCTGTTGAGGTAATCTTACTTTAATGAACAACATTTATTAAAAGATTACAAAGGAGAGTGAGAAATGTTCATCCATTGCATTAGCATATGGTTTATAAATACATTCTAGTAGACTAAAATTCAGATGTCAGTCTTTTAGGTACACATTCAGTGTTAGATTGGCCATACCATTTCTTTTTTTAAACTTCTGCAGCACAGTACTGTAACTGGAGCGCGGAGGGGGGTGAGGGGTGGGGGTGGAGCATGGTTTGTAAAATTAGGTAACGGCACCCATGAACAACCTGTAAAAATCCTTGCTGGATAAAACTAACTTTTTTAATGTTAGTTGAGTAAAAAGTATTAGTCAAGCATGCAGGCACTCTGTGGAATAAGTTATATAATCTGATGCTAACAAAAGCTAGTTTAGCTATTTTACGTAAGTGTCAGACAAAGATGATGACACACAATTTGATTGCAGGTATAATAATTTGCCACTTTCACTTGGTCCATCATGCCCAGAATCTCATAGTAATGATTTTATTAGAAAAATGCTAGAAGAAAAATTCTCTAGTATATTTCATTAGTCACTCTCCCTTTGAAGCACCAGCAGCTTTCTCTCACATTTAAGCCTATTACTATTGCTTTTCCATTATCAGCCTTTCAATGAGATTACCTCATTTCAAGAGTCTGCCACTAACTCCTTTTTAAACAGAAAGGTAAATGCTTTATGTCTGCCATGGGAAGTGATCAGGAAACTCAGACTGCTCTGGAGAACACTAAGTGGCTACTGGTTGTAGAACTGTATCCGTATTTATCACAAACCACTTCAACAATCCTTCTGTGACAAAAACTGGAGTGTGGCAGTTTCCTCATGCTTGTGCCTCACATTTTAGACTAATAGAATTTTAATTGAAAACTTCCACCCCCACTCCCCCCCCAGCCCCTCACTCTGGGAGAGGTTATGCAAGGCTCACATGCAAAGGGGGACAGAGAAAAAAAAATAAAATCACAATATACCTAACAATAAAGGTTCCCATAGAACTGAACAGATAGGAAAGAGGATCATTTTAATACAGTTCAATTAGATTTTATATATCTTCTTAAAGAGCATGAACCCTTAACATTTTCTGTCACTTCCATAATTAGCGCAGCTTGGGGAAGATTTTATGGCATGTAGCCATTGAATCCAGAGAGCACTGAAACCCTTAACCTTTACCAGGCAGAGTCTGGTTTCAGCAGTGACCTTACAGTCTAGTAACTGCATCAGAAAGGTAACGAATGGCAGACGATTGAGCAGGAAGAAAAACCTTGAAGGACTATTTGAAAAAACCCCAGCAATTATTAAAAACTTACTCTGCTCTGAATAAGTATTTTCATTCAATTCAAACTAAGCTCACTATAGAAAACACTTCACCACCCACACAAGTCTACAGTTGTAGCACCCGATATGCTCCTAAATAAACTATCACAATAAATCATAGCCAAACATTCTGTATAGGAAACAAACATTTTAAGTTGAAAGAAAAATACCCCAACACTGTACTGTAAAAAACCAAACAGTACTGTAAATAGAAATGTTTGTGTTTCATTTAGCACAAGAGAGAAACCACGTGTAACAGGTGTGAGACCATTGAATGATTCAGTCTAATGTTAAATTGCCACTACAAAATCTGGCATAGCTACATCAGATCAGATGATTTAACTCAGGACTCAAATAGCCTTCTACAATATTTGGCAGATATTCTACCTCTGTTCATCTTCACTGGGGATGAAAATGATAGAAAGAAACTAAATAGAACATATCTGTAATTTAAATTAACTCTCTACTCCATACAAGAAACACTGGATCTGTTTGAGAAAGACACTGCAGAAAGCCGATGTTCCCTAGTAAGGTTCTTAACACCTCCCTACACAAGAGCCAGTGGAGACCATTAATTCTTCAGGACCCAAGTACAGCTCCCCAACACTGACAACAAATAGAGATGACAAATGACTGATACTTTGAACAAGGTCACAAAAGAGTCTACATCCTTACCACGTAACTGCTCCTAAAGGACTATCATTCAAAGGGAAACTTACTGCAGCAGTTTCCTGCTTACCTAGATGACATTTAGCACTGTTTCCCAATGTGCTACACATACACTAAAGCGAGGTGCAGAGTGGAAACCAAGCTAGTGTATTTTGCCTGCAAAGGGCATGGAACAGCAGGCTGGGTGGTACACATTGATACCCTACATCTTGCTGCTGAAGGAAAGGAAGCAACAGTGAAAAAGCTGGAGAAGAAACTCGGTAAAAAATGAAGCTCATTTCAAATGCATTGGAAACCTCTGCTTTAGATAGCTATGATCTCTTGAGTAAAGAGAGTATACATAAAGCACATCCAGCAGATGATTAAATGAGGACAGAAGCATTTTTATAAACCACAACCATGAACAGAGCAACAATCAAATGTCTCCTACAGTTAAAGGGTGAGAAAAAAAAACCTTGAAGGTAGTTACATGCAATGTTCTTCAAAATATCCACAGAGCACACAGAATGCATTGCACGAAACTAGGAATTTATCAAGTTCCTGACTGAGTCAAATTTAAGGCAGAGGATGTAAAATGTATTTTATTCTTTCTTTGAGTAACTTTTAAAATTGGAGATCATTACTCTGGAAGGTCAGATTAGAACAATACATGCCTTTTTCAATTTTCTTTCTTTACATGTTAGTTTCAAGGGAAGCTTCCCTTCAGAGAAATCCTTTCAAAGCTACTCACCAACAGTAGTCACAGGAGGCTGAGAAGGGTAGTACTGAACGCTAGTGGTTGCTGGAAATGGAACACTGCCTGGAAAAGGGTAGTTTGGGTAGCTGTTTGACAAAAAAAGATATACTAATGTTATGTAACTGTTTGTAAAATACCATCCATATATGTTATTTTTATGTCATATTTGTTTACATAATAAAATGTTTGAATGGCAGGCCAAGTTATATTTTTTCTCTTTTCCTGTTCACATTAACATCTTTCACAACTCGTATTTCGGGTATCATTTAAGAAGGTACCATTTTACCTGAAACCCTATCTAGCTATTGCCTGACATCTGGATTGCTCCAAATACTCCTCAATCTCTTCATCTTGCCATACAAAAGCCCAAAACTATCCAAAAGAAATTATTCCAGCTATAAACTCAAACAGCTGTTTCAATTTAATAGTTTTTAATATGAGAATAGTTAATAAGATGATTGCTGAACTGCTTCATGTAAACCTAAAAATATTGTCCAAACTCTGGTAAAACCCCTTCAGGCATTCTAAGCCCTGCTCTGAAGGATGAAGGAAAGCAAAAGTATTCGTTTGTTCACTGAAACAATTGTGAGATGACATATGACAGTCTTCAGTACCTTTCTAAAATGTACTTACTACCAATTGGAGCAAGGACTCACATCAGTCAGAACTAGACTAACAAACATAATATTCTGCATAACATACAGTATTTAACCATGGCTACAAGTGAACAAAATGGTCCAAGAAAACAGGTAAAACATGTAATAAGCATATTCCGTGCCTCTCCAGATAACTTATGCTTACAGATAATGCTTACAGGGGCTTCATTTCTTTTCTAAATCAGAATTTTCTATAGTACAACTCCTCATAACACAAAATCAGGGCATAAGGATATTAATAATGAAAAGAATTAACTGTGATGTGAAAAATATAAGTATACACTAGGAGGCAGCAGTCAGCATCTTAATATTTGCTAAGACTGAGCTGTAAGTCTTCTGGAGAAACTTTATTCCCAACTATTTTGTAATATACTAAAATAAATAGTCTTGGATTATATTAATAAAACACTTTAAAAATAATTTGGTTTCGTTCTAGTTCTCTTAGAGTGTTCTGATTTAAGTCCACACTAATACTGCAGTCAAAGTTTGTATTAATCCAGCAACTGTTCTGATCAATGTTTGAGTTGCTATTACCCTAAACAATAATAACAATGCTAAAAAGAACCTCCAACTTGTAAGAGTACACTTCTTTCTATATCACATAAACATATTAGCCTTATAAAAACTAATCCCACATATGAGTGACATGAGATAATCTGGGAGTTAGGTAATAATTTTCACAGCATGTCTATCACCCAAGTACATTGTATTTGAAGCAAGCAACACTAAGCAAGCTAAACCTCTCTCAAACTTTCTTTTGGCGCTTGACAAAAAAAAATCAGTTCTCATTTTGAAAGAAAACTGATAACATGATAATTACATTACAAATACACCATAAGAAATTACAACTAATACTAGACACTATTAAGTGAAACTATTATGTAAATGATGATGGTGTAAAGGGGTTCTTACCTTGGGTTTGCAGTGCTTCCTGGCGGATAGGCAGGTATTCCACCTGGAATGCCTGGCACATAGGAAGCTTAAATAAAAAAGTGATGATTTTTTATATTATTTTTCAGAAGTTAAATATACATTGAGAAGATGCATATTAAGATGCAGTAAGATGCTTTTCAAAATATTATTGAACAATAAATACAGCATACCACAATGAAACACTAAGAAAAGTCATTCTATGGCCAAAACCCTTGAAAAACATGTACCCTGCATACTCTCACACCATCACTCCTCACAACACTCCCAGGCTGCCTTTGTGCAGCTTGGCAAGAGGGATGTATGCAGATGTTTGTTGCGAGCTATGTGCCAACTGACCAAGGCAGCTGCTTTCCCTCAAAACATGTAAAGGGCTAATCTGCAGCCGACCTTCCCTCCATGTATTGCCCAGTTAGAATTTCCTTTCTGTATCCAAGCACACTTTCACAAAAAGCAGACAAACTTTGTACTTCTGAAGATCATCTACCTAACAACTGTAGTTAAAATATTGTCAGAGAATTTTGTTTGGAGAACGCATAGAACTGTAAATGAATCAATTACACATTCCATAGAACAACTAGCTAGCTAGAGCACCTTTCACTGTATTTTTTCCCCTCAATCATTGAGGTAACCACGGCATGCACTGAAACAGATGTTGATTTAGAAACGTATCATGAGCAGTTGTATTAAATCAAATGCTGATACATAAGAAGTATCTGCAGCTAAGGAACTCAAAAAAAAAAGCATGTTATTAAAGATAACACACCTGAAGAGCTGTCTCCATTTTTCATGTAATAATGTAACCACTGTTCTCTAGCGAGTGTTTAATTTCTGTACCTAGCTAGGCTTCACAACAGCTGATTAGCTGTTTAACAATCCAACCATGTTCTTATCTAGTAATTTCTGCTATTAAGGAGTTAAGATTAAAAAAAAAATCAGCGCATATTAATGTCTTAGGCTTTAACAGTCTTCTGAATTTTCAAGTTTCTTCTTGGAAATCTGGTAATTCTATTACAAGAAGTATGTTTTGAATATGTTTATTCCACATTTCTAACAATTTTAGGAACATTACATCAAATAGGGTTTTTTTTTAAAGCCAAGTTATTTTCATCCTTTAATAGTTTCAAATTTCCGTATTTTAAAAAGGGCTTCATTTCTTCTTAAACAGCATACCCAAAGCTTACAAAAAACAAGGAAAAAAGGATTACACTACTAACACCAAGTAGCTATTAACAGTATGAAAATCCTGCAACATTTCCACTGAAGTGGAGGTGATGATGAGAGTAATCAAGAGTGTTTCAACAGATGGTCCCTCCTTAAAGCACAATACAGATCACAGTCTCTACTAAACTGTACTTGTACTGACACCTGCTGTTCCCAGGAAATCAAAACAGTAGAATCATGTAGTGCTCTTAATAGGTAGAGACCAGCACTGGACAAGCTAAAAGGTCCCCAACACCTCTAGCCAGCTCTCCCTCATGACCCCATTTATACCTCCAACCCCTTTTCACCTGTGTACCAAATCTAACACCTTGTTACAAACGATTTCTGCTGGAAACTGTAGCAAATAGAACTTCAGCTTTTCAGATGTACCACTATGATCTGATAAAAGCTGCATTTCAGTAGAAAACAGGCACAGCTGTAAAAATACAGCAAAAACATATAATCCCAAATACTTCTACTTCACCATTAAATTAATGTAGAACTGTTAGAATATCAGTAAACTATCTGCAGCTAATGTGCTCTCACCGCTCCCCTCCTGCCTGAGTCTTGAGTAGGTCTACTCTACTGNCAGGGAGTGGTGTGTTGGTTTGGTTTTGCTTTGGTTTTTTTTTCTGAGGGAGTGTGTGTTTGTTTTTTCCTCCCCTCACCCTACGTAGAATCCTCTCTTGGAAGAATTTCTAGGATTTTCTGTTTCCCACTTCCTCTTTCTCTCCCACCCACCTAAAGTCTTGAGAATTTTTTTGCAAGAAAATACAAAGGGGTACCCAAAGTACCAAATCAACAGAGAAGAATGAAAAATCAGACACGGGGATTTTTTTCATGTTCTGACAGCAATTATTAAAAGTAAATAAATAAAACCCACACAAAACCAGGAGCATGGGCATAGGAAACACAAGCAGTATGCTTGTGCTTATGAAATAATGGTTGCAGGAAACAACAAATGGACTTGTATCGTCTGAGTTTAAAAAAAATAAGATACAATGATAGTTATCTTAATCTCCTTTTAAGGATATCTATGAGTGTCGACAGATTACTGGCTATTTTGAGAGCCTTGTGTGTGTTTAGCTTGGGTTGTTTTAAAAACAAGCTTAATTCTTACCCCCCCCTTCCAAAGCCTAAAAAACCTGCATTCTTCCAACACAGTTCAAAAAAAGGTTAAGTAGATCAGAGGTGAATCATTAGCCAGCAATACAGACAGTCATTCTGGAGCAGATGATGTCATTTATTGACAAACTATGCAGAGCAACAATCACTTTGGAATATTTATATGAATATTTGTAGAAATCAGCAGCCATGACCACTTACTAGTTGGTGGGCCTGTTGCCTGGTATGGTGGGTAGCTTGATGAAGCAGTAGGCCGAGAAAAGACTGGAGGCTCCTCAGCAAACACAACAATCATGACCTGAATCAGTTCTAGCAGGTCTGACTGGGGCTGGGAGAGTAAGCAAATTACAAGTTGTTGATTTTGCTAACTGACAGGTTAGCTGACTGTAACAACAAAATTATACTGTTCCATCAGTTCTTAAAAGCCATCCTTTTATTTCTGCTTTTTGAATATATTTTTATATATATTTCTATGCATATTTAACTTCCTTTCTGGCTTCCTTTCCAGATACCAAACCCAGGCAGCCAGTATTCAAAATAGTATAGCAAAATACAGCTGTGGTGGTGTTTACACTCAGAATAAACCTGGTTCCCTATCAACTGCAGGGCAATAAATGACTGAAGATGACTCTGCAGTTATGGATTATAACAACTTCAGAAAACTTTCATCCACTCTCCAACATGAAAAAAATTACAGACCACTAGGTTTTCAGACATTTCAATTTCATACAGCATATAGCTTTCAGTCAGGTTCAGAATGGCTCACAAGGCAAATAGTATTCTAACCCACTAAGCAGCGGCACAAACCTCCTTTAAATAAGCTAAACTAGGCTTTGCAGTTTGTAACTACAATTAACACAGGCATGATTTAATTTTGCCAAAATAAGGACAAATATCATGAATGCAGAACCAGATTCAATATCCTGTTTCCAAATTATCTTAGCTCTATAATCCACTATTTTTACTAACCTGTCAAACTGAATGAATTCTGTATCACCTGTATCTCAGATGATCCTCCTCTTTCGGCAAGACCTACAGCCTGGCCTGGGCAGTCACTTTCCACTATTACTATATTATTATATTTCCACTATTATTCAGAGCTGAATTACTAACAGAACTTCTCCTGTTAATCACTCCTTGCAGAACTATGCATCTGGCACCATTCTTCCAACCCAGTCAGCACAGTTTAACTTACTAACAAGCCCATGCTTTGGTGAAAACCACTATGATGCCTGCAGTGCTCAAGGCCTTCAGTTAGAGGTAAAGGAAGTATACGGACAGACGTGAAGCTCCAGCAACATCTACATAAAGAAGTTCAAGGGCTCATACACATCTGTTTTAACCACAGAGATTAATTTCAACCCAGAGATTTTTCACAGAACCTGTAATTTCCCTTCCACAAATAATCTTATCTCAGAGATCTTCACATCCATGTCCTGCCAGGGAAGGATGCCTGTGCTACACTGTTTAATCAGACAACCTGTAACTAACCAGGCAACAGAATGCAACATCCTGAACTTTAAGAAAGCAGCAGTTGTTTTCATTTTTAAAAAAACTGTTTAGGATCTCAAATAAAAAGGATTGTGTTTTTTGTTGAAAAATTATACAAATATCTAAAGGAATTCAGAACTGAGCAATTTGAGGATTTTAAATTCTCTATACTTACGTATTTCCACTCATGCAGATAAGGAAGGTATATCTTTCCATTTGCATCTACATGCTTCCCAGTTTTTATTGTCATAGAGCTAGTAGGTTTAACAAAACAGATTGGGGGGTTGAAGGGATAGGTGTCCAGCAGCCACAAGCAAATCGGAATATTGTATGTGGTACCTAGGAAAGATATTTGGAAATATTTAAAAAGTTACTCCAACTAACCAGATTCAGAAAAATCTCCTAAACCCAGTAACTTCAACTGCACAGACTTAGAAGCCAAAGACTACTAGAAGCATTGAACAAAGCACTCACAATATGGCTATGAACGCAACATTTTTTTCAGAACAATTATAATTGCATTTACAAGTATAATTTATCACTAATATTAATATACTAATATCTTGCTTGTTCTACAATGTAACATTCCTCCACCCAGGAAGGAATAATCCCAAGCACCAGCCTGTCTTAGGAGTTGACCTGACAGGAAGAAGCTCTGTGGAGAAGGACCTGGTGGACAACAAGCTCTCTATGAGCCAGCAACGTGCCCTTGTGGCCAATGGTATCCTGGGGTACGTTAAGAAGAGCATAGCCTGCAGGTGAAGAGAGATTGTCTGCCCCCTCTACTCTGCCCCAGTGGGGCCACATCTGGAGTAGTCTGTCTAGTTCTGGGCTTCCCAGAACAAAGACTGAGAGGGGATCTTATCAACGCTTCTAGATATACAAAAGGCATGTGGCAAAAAGATGGGGTCAAACTCTTTTCAGTGAAGCCCAGCGACAGAACAATGGGAACAGGCACAAACTGGACACAGGAAGTCCCATCTCAACGTGAGGAAAAGCTTCTTTATTATGAGGGTGACAGAGCACTGGGACAGGCTGCCCAGAGAGGCTGTGGAGTCTCCTTCTCTGGAGTTACTCAAAACCTGCCTGGACATGATCATGTGCAACTTTCTCTAGATGATCCTGCTGTAGCAGAGGAGAACAGACTAGATCTCTTAGAGGTCCCTTCCAACCCCTGCCATTCAACGATCACTAGACTCTCATCTGAGTAATCATTAGCTGCAGCAGTAATTTGTTTGCAACCCTTGTTCAATTGAGAAGCTTGAAAAGTGTGCAATACTGAAAGAGATGTTACAGAGTGATAAAAGACTGAAGCAGCAATGCTAAACTTTAAAATTTTACTTCACAGCAAAAGCATGGAATAATTTCTTTAAAGCACTACACTTTGGATAAGTACAGGATTTTGAGAAAATAGTCATCACCAAAGTAGTGAAGTTGAACCAGGACAATTCTAAATAGTTTGTCATGTAATTTGGGAAAAAAAGGTGGAGGTAATAAATGCATACCTCTGTAAGGCACAGGAATGGTTCCACTGAGGCTCATCAACTCTCTCGATGAGCCATCGTTAAAAACTGAAAGGGAACAAACAGTATTTTTAAAACAAGCACATTTGCTGTATTAATCTCTGTTCAGATTATACCCCATCTATTTATTAGCACTAGCACTCCTAGAGAGGGTCGGTTTACAAGGCCATGTACTGGCAGTATAAGGGAGTCATGGCTTTAAACTGTGGGAGGGCAGATTTAGACATTAGGAAGAAATTCTTCTCTATGAGGGTGATGAGGCCCTGGCACAGGCTGCTCAGAGGAGCTGTGGCTGCCCCCTTCCTGGCAGTGTTCAAGGCCAGGTTGGATGGGCTTTGGGCAGCCTTGTCTAGGGGAGGCTGTCCCTGCCTATGGCAGGGGGTTGGAACTAGATGGGCTTTGGGGTCCCTTCCAACCCAAATCATCCTGTGATGCAGGTGTTACGCACATATAAACTCAACTTGAAAGGCTCTGCTCTTGTACACTTATGGACCAGCAAATGTTTGCCCACAGTCAAGTAACTTATGAATAATTTATTACAGAGAAATGCACGGCTAACTATTGTCAAACTACCTTCATTGCAAATAAAACAGTTTCCTTATTCAGAGACCAAGTAAAACATGTTGGAGCCACACAAACTGCCACAAAGGTAATCTGAACTCAAAGAACAACTAGCATTTTAGGTTTATAAAAAACTTGTGTTTTCTCCAAAGAGATCAGCAAGAATACTGAAAATTACCAGGCCACAGGCATTCATTATTTAATCAGTAAAACACTAATATACTGAAGAGGAAGAAACGTGTAGCACTTCACTCACTGCCACATCTTAGTTCACAAACCGCGTAAGAACACTGACCTCAATTGACTGAATTGCTGTATTCAGTTTTACCATCCTTTTAATCCAATATATTATTATTGGCTAAATAAATCAACTTCTGATAATAAAGCCTTTCATTTTTCTCATTTCACCTGACAGTTTCTAATCATACTTCCAATGCAGCTTATTGTGTACAATTCTTTTGGCCCTAATGCTGTGGGAAAGGCAGTAGAACATGTTGGGACTTAAAAGGGGGTATATATTTAATTATTAACATACACTTGAAAATTATGTCTACATCAATGTAACCACCATCTTGCTGCCCATTTCTTTGCTCCATATAGTATTCATTATCTGGAAGTGGTCCTGTGTTTTGGAGACAGCTTAGAGTTCAGTAATACAAACAGGCTCCTTGCCACAGCTCAAAGCTATCTAGAGTCCTGATCGCTGTTGTTATGCAAAACCTTGTTATTCCAACCACAGTCCTTTCCCTGTTGTGTTTAACTCTCCAGTCACTGGATGAATTTTTATTTCTGTGACAGCTGCTGGCTTGCAGCTATTGAAGTTAAAACTAAGTTATCTTCTACCTGACATTCTTAACACTTCTCAATCCAGATTTAGAATTTAGAAAGCAGAAATTAGCTCACAGAGGAATCCCTCAGGTGACAGTTAAAACAGAGGTATCAGAAGGAGGACAACCTTAGCAGGTATGCTTCCTCACTGTATCCTGTGAAACCATGCCCTCAGCCTCTAGTGCTGACCCTAGAAGTCATGTCCATTTAACGCACTCAAATTTAGTCAGAGCCTTTAAAGTATCTAACAAAGAGTGACTGTCATTATTAATTTACAAAAAACCTCATACCAATTTTCTTTATATGGGGCTGTTTTCTTCATACTCTTAAGGACTACCACAAGTACTTTTAATGAAGTATTTGTGAATTGATTTACAGTTTTTTCTACATAGAACTCTAAAGTTATCTTTATATGACAGCAAAGCTGAATTTCTAAGATACCAGCAATCTTGGGACACCAACCAGCTGTATGCCATCTGAGCTATTAACTAGAAGTTAAGCTCTGAAAAATGAAACATTTCTTGGCATGTTAGATAGACTCAGCAATATAGAAAAGTTATTTTAGAAAATAACTGTTTCTAAGTATTAATGCCAAAGATCAAGATGAGAAACTCACATTATAATTTCTAGCTTTAATCCCCTTTCCCCCACAAAAACTCCAAAATACATCAAAATTATCAACTAAGTAACCAAAATTCTCTCATGCACAGACTAACCATATGAATCCATGACAGGTTTGAGGTCCTTGTACTGTGTAATAACACTGGTTGTCTCCTGTACAGTCAGGTCTCTGTACTTATACTGGAAAACAAAAGAGAGAGAATAACTTTAAAGACTGTATTTCAGTGTCCTTGCATTAATGAGACCATACATCAATATACAGAAACTCTTCTCCACCCAGGAACAAAAGGTTATTTCTCCATATTATTTAACTGGACAGTGCCTATGTAACCTGCCAAACTTTAAGAAGGTGTTCAGATGCTTCTGGTCTTAAATAAAGGTCTATGCATCAAGTGATCTGGGGAAAGCTATTGCATTTTCGTTCATGTTCTACCAACAGTAACTGAGAGAGATGCGGATCTGAAAAACGCACCTCCAAACCAACAGAGAGGGTTTGAACATTCCAGTACAGAGTTATCTAAGAGCTGATGTCTGCCTTTCACAGCACTTTTCAAAACACTGCTGTATTTATCAATTGGTATGTTCATGTTATGTCATCAACTAGACAGCGAACATCTCAAGGCATAATACTCTCAAGAATCACAATGGCTTCAGCCCCTTACTTTTACCAGGAGCACGGAGTAACTCACAGCACAGAGGATCTGTAGGACTGTTAAATTCTGTATTCTCAGAACCATAATCCAGACAACAAAGGAGATTCTTTGGGCCACAGAGAGCTGGTTCACCACACAGTGCAGTTCTTTAAACTTCTAGCCATTCCTTATGATAGCTACCATTAAAACAAAAGCTAACAATGTCTCTTAACAATGTATTCATTGCAAAAGAATAAAAAAAAATTTAAATCTTCAGATGTCTTAAGGAACATATACATCATCTTTTCATTCAACCATGGTAGGAGCCAAATGGTCCAACACTATTAAGTGTCTGGCACCCAAAGCACACGTTAACATCTGAACAAATCAATTCTGACATTATCCAAGAGCGAAGTATGGTGCCACAGCTAAAGGTCACTTTGGCTCCAACAAACACGTGTGAAGCTCAGACTCAGCTCAAACTTCATGTTGTGAAGCTCAGAAACTAATTCCTGTTCCTATTATCTACAGAGATTGACAAGGATGCTACTCCTGGGCATGATAACTCTTATTTAATGAGCAGAGAACACCACATCATGCCACTTCTCATAATGCCACCCCAACCTATGAAAAACACCTGCATTTTGGGGGAAGCTATAACTTCCTGAAACCACCGAGGGAAAAATAGACATATGGTCGGTCTGCAAAACACTTGGTCTGTGGGGAAACAAAATCAACCCCTCCAGTATGGATGCCTGCATGTGCATGGAGTCACCAGCATAAAGGTGAACTGGGCGAGAGGGTCAGGGCAGCCCCTGGATGCTGTTTTGATGGTAAGGCTGCAGCAAAGCATCACAGACTCTGCTGGAAAATGGGTGCAGGATTGGGAGAGTGCAGAAGGGTCTTAACAGAGGAGAGACAACTTTGCTAGCATTTGAGTACATTCCTCCATCCTCCTCCAACACCTAGCAGAAGCAAGAAAGAGGTAACAGGCATTGCTAGAGCATGGAGACAGAGGCCTGTGAAGTTCTGGCTAGGCCAGCAGTACATATCCACATCAATGGACGTGTTACTATAGCACCAATGAGAGCATGCCACCAGCTACTTTGAAAAGTAAGAGTGAGGGTCTTCTAATAGGAACGTACCTTATAGCTGAGGATATAGACTCAAGAAGACTGGCAAAATCAGAACTAACTAACAGAAGCTCCTAACAAGCACAAGGATTCAGAATCAGGATTTAACTCCACTTTTGGAATTAAAGTCAGTTTAGTCAAGGAATAGATAAAACAACACCTGCCTGCTCAGCAGACATACAGGGAGCCTGCTACACAGTGGTGGAGAGTTAGAAAAACTTAGATTTGTTTATCTGAGGTGCTTTTAAAAATTAGGTCCAGCACCTAAAAATTAAAAAATACTTTCACATCTCTTAAAACTAAGAGGACTGGTGCAGATAGTTTTTACAGAGCCATAAATGATTACTTAGTAAAGATAAGCTTGTAAGATTCCAGCAACTGTCACAAACAAAATTAAGTGCGACAACAGCTATTGATTTGAGTACTTGGATACACATAACTACAGAAGACTGGAGTTCTGCATATTAAAATGACAGTTTCATAAGTTTTTTCCTAATGAGAATGTCTTTTCTATTTTTTTAAATTGCTATTTAAAGTATAAAGTATACCCTCTTCTGTGCTCATTTCTGTTTTCCATTCTGAGGAATTTCCTGTGTTCATATAGTCAGGAGCTGAGCATTTACAAGAAATGTTAATGACTCCTCAGAAAAGAGAAGATCATAGTGACTTCTATAAAGGTAACAGAGCTATGGACTGGAATTCTTAATTTCTACTTTTTAACCTCCATTCTCAGATGGCAGATGCATCCTCCTCATTTTAAGTATAAGGAAGCAGATCACAGAGAGATGAAGCTTTTGAGATCAGACAGCAAGTAAATACCTGAAGTTAAATAAAGTGCTTACATTCACCCCAACTAGGGCTCAAGTCTTCTGTTACCTCACATACTGAATCCTTCAAGATGGGAAATATTATTATTAGCTTCCCTTTGTAGAACAGAAAATGTAACTGTTTTTGAAAAGTGAAATAGTCACTTCATTTTTCATCAACTATCAAGTACGTTGCACTCTGAACTTATCTACAGAGAGCGAGATGGCACTGGGGGTATAAAATGAGCCAGTAAGGAGGCAGGAAGAGGACACAGGACTACCTTAAAATCTGTCCCTTCTGTGGCATGCCAGTAATTAATGTAGGAAAGACAGGTGTATACAAATAGATACACAATCTCATTTGCAACCACTAAGTTAGTATTTAGCACTCATTTACAAGCTGATAAAGAAACTTGCTTGATGCCATACAGGTATAAGACTATGTAATAGCTGACCGTTTCTTCAGTTTTGATCAGACCCTAGCCTACCGTGTTGCACTTTACAACGGTGAAAATATGATGATGAAATGTTGTTAAATAAATCACCCCAAACAAAAACATAATCTCCCCACAGCATTAGCCATCTGGCTTTTCATTTGGAGCTGCAGGACAAAGCCTGGTTTTCACCTGGAAAGTGGCACAACTACGCATGACTCTGTACAATTCAGTGATTAATGATTTACCTTTCAAGAATCTTTCTTGTTTCCTCAAACAAGGATGTTTAAAAAAATCCACCCTTCTCTTAGTCAATAAACTTGAACTTGCCTTCATTTAATCAGTGAGTGCAAATGAGGCTATGCAAGCCAACAGCCCACACTGCAGCTCTGATCTGCTTCGATGCATGACAGCCTCAGCTAGGCAAATGGTTTCCCTTCAGCAATATCCTATCCCAAACCTAAAGTTTCATAGCAGCACAAGTAACGAAATACTGCAGGTTTTGGTGCACCATTCTTCTCTTTACAAATTAACTCAATTTACGATGCTCAGGTGGCCCAACACAGCCCTTCTATCATAGCTTTACCCGACCTGCAGCAGGCTGCCGGCCCGGGACACAGCCGCAGGTTAGCAACAGCCCGTGACTGCGAAGGAGATGGGACCGACCACTCCCAGGGAGCAGCACGGAGGCTGAAGGAGACACGGGGACCCCACTCCGCCACCAGCCCACGCCAGACACCGAGCGCTGCAGGCGGCCCGCACCAGGCGGCGGACGGGACGCCGCTCCCCTCTCTTCAGCCCCCTCACTGAGATCGCTGCCATCTCAGCCCAGAGGCCGCCGCAGAGGGCGGCCCGCCCGACGCGCCGAAGTGGTCAGAGAGCAGGGGCGGCCCGCAGCTGCCGGGCCGGGGAGGAGAAAGGGCTCTAGGCGCCCCCGGCCCCACCATTACCTTCACCAGCATTTTCTTAAGCTGGCTCTCAGAGACCGCCATGGCGGCTGGCCCTCCTCCACCCAACCGCCGCTGCCTCCGCCGCCGCCACACACACCG
>VZTU01001877.1:162558-206683 GCA_013400835.1 Zapornia atra | reverse complement strand
CACCGGCCCGGCCCGGCCGCCCCTATATAAAAACAGGAAGCGGCTGCTGAACTCCACTTCCGGTAGCGACACCCGCTTCCGCCCAGCCGTGACGACAGTTCCGCCAGAGGGCGAGCGGCTCGCGGGAGGTAGCGCGGCGGGGCCGGGACCGGGTGGGCGGTGGCGACAGGGGCGGGGCCGCGTGCGGAGAGCCAGCCGCGCCCCCGCCAGGCTCGGCCCGCGTGTCACGCAGACGCACGGCACGCCCCCAGCGTGTCACGCAGACGCACGGCACGCCCCCAGCCCCTTCGTGGCGCGGCTTATCGGCCACGGCTGCTCCCGGGGGGCGCCGTCCCGCCAGGGCCGCGCGGAGCTGCCCGGCGCCGGGTAGTTGCAGGGAACGCGACGCAAGCCCAGGAGGGGCGTTTCTTCCGCCCGGCAAGGGTCAGCTACTCTGTAACACAAGCACCAACCTAAAAGCAGCCCCGGAGGAGGCCGCAGCTTGTAATGATTAAAGCTTTTAATAAAAACCAAGCCCCCAGATAAACCACCCCCCGGACTACACGAGAACAAATGCTCAACAGAGTGAATACCCGCCCAGCAGCATACAGAGCCAGTGTTTTACAGTGTCTCTCCCAAAGCAAAAAAAACAACCCCAAGCCCAGAGTCCAGCCAAAGGGATGGGTGCTGCTTTTCAATGCAGCAGCAAAGGCAGCCAGACACCACTAAAGACGGTGCTGCCAGCACTGAGCAGCCCCTGACAGTCACAAAGAAGGACATTTGAGTATTCTGTGAGGGGAAAAAAAGCACTGAAGGTTTTTTCCTTTCTATTTTTATCTTAATTTCAAGATCAATATAAAGTCAGGATTCCTTGTAAGCCTGGCTCTCTGTGAGGTGTACGTGGAAGGCACAAGGGCATGGAGCTTTTGCTCTGATGCACAGTCGACTTTTGCTTAGAAAGCTTCGTCAGTATTTAACCAGTCACAGCTCAAAACGCAAAGGCAGAGTGGCATTCTTACGCTGCACACAGCAGGAGTGGAGCCCAACATCCCCTGCCTGCAGCATGGTGCTGAGGTATCATCAGGGTGAATGCAGTCTTTTCCCAGCACAGTGAATCAAGAGTTCCTCCAGAAAAACCCAAATAACCCAACTTTATCTTAAAAACGTCTACTTTTTGATTTCTCTAAAAATTCACATCCTGTGTTTTCCTGCACCCCTGGTCTCCCCCCGAGGAGGGCTGCAGGTTCTGTTGCCTTCTTGAGTAGCTGTATTCCCCTCAGGCTGACGTAAAGCTTAGTGACATCTGCTGGCTTTGGATCAAGGCCCGAACCCACAGATCCTTCTGCATTACTTAACTGTCAGACATTCTCATTTAAAGCCCAGCCACCCTGCTCCTCCCTTGCAGGAAGAGCACCTGTTCCAGTGCTGCATAGGGTAAGTGTTACATGGACACAACAAAGAACTGCAGATGCTTTAGCACTCTGAACATCCTTATACAATTAAGAACAAACAAGTCATGACCAGAAAGGCTCAGATATCATTAAAAATACAATAGAAATCGGTATCTAATACTCAGGCTGGAAGCTGGTGACATGCTTTTAGCTTTTTTCCCCCCTTAGTAATAAGTGGGAATCTATTGACAAAAGAGCATCCATGATAGGTGTGAAAGGTCAAGCTATGGAACTGCCTCCCACAGCACCCTGCAGAGCTGCAGTGTGACCATATTCTGGAGAAGCCTCTGATGCATCACTTTGAAACCAGGAGTAAGACTTCTAGAGGGCTCTGCAGGCTGGAGTTTCCGCAGAGCTGGGTAAGCCAAGCCACTCTCCTAGACTGTGTCCTCATGACGTGCAAAGAGCTATAATTAGCAACAGAAAGACCACAGGCAAGAGTCACCTGAATTTAGACAAAACAGTCTTGCACATTACTCTCCTCATTTTGGTTACCAAAGGTGCACTTTTCCAATAAGAAAGTACTGTATTAAATAATTCAAACAAAAATTGGGAAAGCACTTCTTCAAAGTAAAATCAACTTAGTTTATATAGAAATCTATATATACCAAGCAACCCTTTCTGCCTAGCAGATCTCTGGCTGTGGTGAGCGGACACTGTGGCTTCCCTTGTGCTTGCTTACAGTTTCAGTTGCTGCTGAAGGTCATGAAGTGATCCTGCACTGCTTTGCAGATTCTCTTGCACTAGTGGATCTTCTTCTAGTTTGAGCGTTTCAATCACTCCACTGGTTCCAAGAACACAGGGCAGACTTAAGAACACTTCGCTGTTTATGTTGTGGTATCCCTGAAACAACACACAAAGCCAGCTGTCACAGTTACTCATTTCTGGTCTGTCTGAAGCCTGGAACTACACAACATAACTTACTTATTTTAAATTAGCAAACTTTTAAGGTAAACTTGGAGGAGTTTCCCACTATAGATCATGAAATCACAGAATCACAGAGGGGTTTGGGATGGAAGGGACCTTCAAGACAATCAAGTTCCAACCCCCTGCCATGGGCAGGGACACCCTCCCCTAGACGAGGCTGCCCAAAGCCCATCCAACCTGGCCTTGAACACTGCCAGGGAGGGGGCAGCCACAGCTTCTCTGGGCAACCTGTGCCAGGGCCTCACCACCCTCACAGGGAGGAATTTCTTCCCAATATTTAATCTAAATCTGCCCTTCTGCAGTTTAAACCCATCACCCCTTGTCCTGTCACTATACTCCCTAACAAACAGCCCCTCCACTGCTTTCCTATGGGCCCCCTTTAGGTACTTGAAGGCTGCTATAAGGTCTCCCCAGAACCTTCTCTTCTCCAGGCTGAACAAGCCCAACTCTCTCAGCCTGTCCTCATAGGAGGGGTGCTCCAGCCTTCTGATCATCTTTGTGGCCCTCCTCTAGACTCCAACAAGTCCTGTATAGACAGAATCTATACAGTCTATGCAATATATATATACCAGACATCTATAATGCAGGCAAAGCTTATACAACAAAACACCATCTAATAATTTTTTAAAGTAGAACAAGCAGGGAGACTTGATAGCATAGCATCAGCAGTTCTTTTAGGACTGAATAAAAGTAATTAAAAAAATGCAATCAAAGAGTGCTACCTAGTCCACATTTTCCAAGCACTGATCCTATAATCATCCTGTGAGAGATTTTATTAAACTTTTATCCCTATCAAGTTTACATTGTACATTTTTTTGTTTTAGCATCTGTATGGGAAAATTAAGCTGCAGAGTAGGTACAGAGTGTTAAGAGACTTGCATTGCCTCTGTATCTTAATTTAGTTCATAGATGAAGTTAGCTGCATGTCTGTACTTGATACAATAAGCAGCCTGCTCAACTTCCCTGCACTAGGACATGCAAATCACCCTTACAAAGCCTATAAATACAAGTGACCAGTAAATGTTTCTACATTTTTTTCTCATGTAAAATGACTGAATGCAAGGTTCAGTTTACAATTTTAAGTTAAATATTTCTTCATAATCTTGTCCTCAAGTGTGAAGTATCGAGGAGCAAAAAAGCAGCTGTTTCAAAGCTGGACAAATAAAATACTGGCAGAAAATACATTCTGTACTTCCATAAAAGACACTGAACTCTTCTGACCCCTGGAAAAATCTACATTCAATACTGAGCATCTGGAAACTGTGACACACACATTTCTCTTCATTTGCTAAATCCAGCTATCCCAGGGTAGCTAGTCAGCAACCCTGAACATATTTCCCCTTTGGACTCTTGTATTTTTGAGAGAGTAATTTTTAATATTGGATTCAGATTAAGAGAACAATCAATACTTGGTCATTTTTGGACCAGAATTGTAAACTGTTGTTGAAAGAAAGTCACAGGAGTAGTGCTGCCTCAAAACAGTTAATATAATTGAGATGTATGTGCTGCTAAAAATGAAATAATTACAGTGCAAACCAAAAGGTATTAATAGCATGTTTACCTTTGCCAGAGTGGATACAGAATGAACCTTTCTCTTATCTTTCAGTATACTGTCAGTCAAATCAGCAACTGAGAGCCCAACAGACCAAGACCTCTGACCTTTTCCCTTCAGAACTTCCATAGCTCTATACAAACCAGGAAAAGGAGAAAAACACGATGTTTAGATTTTAATTATTCCTATTCTGGTTTATATGTAAAAGGAAAGACAGAATAAGTGCACTGTATCAGGTAAAGCATATTATAAAACCATGAGTCTCTGTTTTGGAAAATAACAGAAGGTAATCAGGAAATGCTTTGAAGAATTTCTTTCTGTGTATTTTACCCCCACTACTACCAAGCAATCCAAACACGTTCTTTGACGAAAACTGCTGCCACACAAGCTCCAGGAAAACTGTGCCAAAAGGCTTGTCTACTTTTGGGCTGGTTTTTTTCCAAACACATTTGAACTGGCAGCTCTAAAATTCTAGTGTATATTCTACAAAGCTCATCTTGCCCTTAGATCTTTAGAGGCACAATTGAGAGTTTCAGAAAAAGACCAGGCACATAAACATATATGAGAGCGAATGACACTCAGACCTACAATTTCCTACAAAATCAATGTGTGAATATTCCACAGCAAACATCTTGTCCTTACCAAACAGCTGAAGGGAAAAATACCAAATGCCTGAACAAAAAGAAAAAAATGTTAAGGTTGTAACAGCATTACCTGTTAGCCACCTTTTCCCTTGAGTTACAAGCAGCCATTGCTTCCCTTTGATTTGCAACTAAATGACAACCAGTCCATGACAGTACTAAATGGAAACATTTAAATGAAATTTAAATTAGCATTTAAACATAGGTTTAAACTGTGACTAAAATAGGTACCAGATAAAGGTGAAGGGGAGAAGGCGGGAGGCGAGGGGGGGTGGAACCAAGCTTCCCAAACTTCCCTTTTCCCACAACCACCCACATGTAGTTGATGGCCTTCTAAGGTTCCCTGCACTACTGAAACTATAGCAGCACTTAGCCAGAGACACTTGTTTAGAAATGCAGTAATATATAACAACTCTTACATTATCAGTAACCTACCATGTATTATACCACACTTCCTTCCTCTTTCTGCACCTCTAACCTATATGATTACACCAAATAAAAAGCATTTGAATTTATATTTTCTGTACTTTTTTTAGTCAAACGCTTTTGCTACCACTCCAGGCCACCTGTCTTGGGCACACTCCACAACTGTATTATTTAGAACCATTATTATGAAAACTTACCACCCTCTTTATGACTACCTTCATTATTTTTCTCAATTACTCTTTCATTACTCAATTAAGCATCACCAGGACATTATATACTTACAGTCATCATAAAGTATCATGTTACCTTTGTCTTCCCCTTGTTCACCAATAATCCAAGCATCTTTTGCCAGCACCTGTGCCTTCAAAAGGTTTGCCAGTATATGCTTAAATCTCTCAGTATCTAGGTTGGCACCTACTCCAATAACTCTGCTTTTGGGAAATGCACTCAGCTTCCATGACACATATGTCATTATTTCAACTATGGATCAAAGAAAAATATGTTGACATGCAGAACCACTAAAAATGCAACACAACTGCAAACTACAAATCACAGTTATGAAAAGCTCAGGACCAAGTTGTTCACTTTAGAAAAGGTGTAAGAATGCAAGAACATCAGTTGCTTATTTCAACCTGAATCACCGGGTCAGGTGGGAAGGAGGTAGAGAAAATTCATAGCCCAAGTAAAGGTTTAAGAGAAGTTGAGTGAAACTTCAGAATGAATCACCATGCTTCTCTCTACCAAAAAATGCCACAATTCTAAAATTAATTCAGCCAGTGTTTAATTTCATTTGGCAAGTCCTCTTTTCTCCAACTCCACAGCTCTAAATGATAGGAAGGGTATGAAGACTTGAGAAACAGAAAAGGGTTGTCTTCAATGTGTTTACAGGACAGAGAGGCTCACACCTACTTCTTTCCCTTTTAAGTAGTATTTTTGCTTTGTCTTAGTTCACAGCATCACTTACCCAACAGACTTAAAACTTTTCACCAAAACACAGCTGCAACATGTACTATCAACACTGCATTTTATTAGTGGTCCATGAGTCTGACCCCACAGCACAGAACACACATGCATCTATCCTTACTGTACGAGAGACACGTACACATAAAGCTCACAACTGACAAGACAACAGCCAATGGATGCTAGTCTTCTAGAGACAGTCAGATGGAAACTATGTACAGAAAGATACAGAAATACATACCTTTCATACAAAACAAAGTATACTATTTTCTTTTATCTTGGTAACAGTAAAGAAAAAACCCTCAAAGAGTGTTCTGCTCAAAGCTGAAAAGGAAAAGATCTTTCAGAGTAGCAAACATTTTTCACCAATTAGGGATATTTGGCAGTAAGGTGTTTTTAAAGTGGGCCAAAGAGAAAGTCAGCTGAGGGACAGAACATTAAGCAAACTACCACATACCTGGATGAGAAGCAACAAGGAGAACAGTGTTCTGACTGTAGTGTGATATTGCTGGGACAATTCCTCTGAACAAATCCACATTGCTTTGTATGACATCAAGGTACGTCTGAGCGTTGCCCAGGGAATTAACTGTGAGTATCACAACTTTTGAATCAGCTGAAGCAGAAAAATCTGAAAATATAAACAAAGTATTTTTTTAAAATTTACTTTATTCTATCAAGTTTTGGATGTAAAACAAAAAGCTGTCCTAAAGGCTGAACTACAACATTCAACTTAGGGATTCTTCCCTTCCTGCCATCCCCCCGCCCCCCTAACCCATAATGTGCAATTAGGGGCCCTTGGACAGTACCTGTAAAACACAGCTCTCCATGGGAACTACTTTTCCTGTTCCATAGCTGAATTACATAGAAGGCAGACTGCAATTTGTCTGAGGTTATAGAGCTGAGACCAGAAAACATCTAGATAGGGTTGACAGATAAGCTTTTCTGAATTTTCTTTGTAAGAGAGGAAAAAAAAAGAATCCATGAAAAGGCTCCTTCATTGTTATTCTGATTTTTAAAGAGGAGGAAAGACTTCTACTCCTTTCTCTTAGGCTTTTATAATTTTTGATCTTATAAGCTCAATCAAGGATGTGTAGACAGCCTGAAAAGTCTATTACCTCAAGTAAAATACACACATATATTAGTCCAAGAAAACACACAACTATGTTTGCTACAGAAATTGGCACATCAAAGCTGCCCTTAGCAAGTAACTCTGAGTATCTAACCACTATACAGGTCATCAGCTTGGACACAGAAACAAGGTGATGCGACTGTCACACACTTCTGGAACCAGCTGAAGCCAAACCAGAGGCTTAATGCACTGAAAAACTGGAAGCACACTAAGGAGGATATAATTAATACCAGCTTGCCCTAAGCCTAGATGTAAGCATACTAAAATAACAGGTGACAGTGTGTAAGCATTTTGTAATAATGTCACACTACTAATAGCGTAGCCAGTAACAACACAGAAGCTTTTTATACCACAGCTAAATGTAACTATATTATAGGTAACCACAAAAGCACAAACAGAGATTTGTGGTACAGTTGCACAACTGGGGTTCAGGAAAATAAGTGCTAGCAGGAAAATCTGCAAGATAAGATCAAGGTATGTACAGCAGGCAATGTCAAGTGCAGAATAAGCAGATAAGGCACCTGCCTGGTGGAACCAGAACAAGTCCCTGCCCCCAAAATAAGATAAATTACATCAGAAGCACAAGAAAGCACTCCATTTTATCTTCCAGAGGGTGCAAGGAACATAAGACCATGACTGACAAGCAAGGAAGAATGGGGAAGTTGCTCAATTCGGTTTCAGTTTCCCCTGTGGAAGAGCTTTAGGCCCACATCACCTCAATCTCTGTGACTACAACTGTCAAAGGCTGTATAATTATGGAGACATAGCATCAACTCTGTTGAACTGTATCACAGCTAACTGAGGACAAAATAGTTAAGAACTAATTCTTTGAATATGCAGTGAAAACGTTTAAGTAGTATTTGCCATGTGCATGTTCAACAAACACCAATCTAGGAAAGTAGTACTTTGAAACTTACCTTTATTAGCCTTTTTAACACTACTCTCACAGCTACCTCTTATTCCTTAACATACATATATCTTCCCTCCTTCTTTCCTCTCTCCACCTACCTGACTTCTCTCTATCTCTGCGCAAGTCCAATTTCAGCAGTAGCTCCTTACCCTTGAAGCACAGACTCACACACCTCTACCTCTTTAAGGAGAATGAAATAAAAGCAATGCAAGCTTTGCCAAACCTTCCCTTCCCCATTTTACCCTGAAAAGATGAAGAAAAGCAAGAAGCTATGAAAAGATAACAGCATCTTTTTAAAACTATGTCCCATATGCCTGAGCCTCTGCACCTCTTCAGGCATCCTGCTCTCATTAAATGGGCACAAGCACATATGGCACAGTACTCACTCCCCATCTAGAAACAACAGCAAGTACCTTTGCTGATCTCCACATTTGGCAGAGCAAAGATGTCAAAGTCCATGGTCCCTCCTTTTGCTGCACCTTCAGAAAGATCCAGAAGAACCACCTTGTCTGCAGCACCCTGTACGAATAAAAATAATGCAGATCAACAATAAAATAACCCAAAACTTCTTGTGGGGGTGAGGAATAAAAACCAGTACTCCTCCAATGTGTTGCACTGCATATAAATCAAACAAAATCAGTGTCTAAAAACAGTGTCAAATCACAAGGAAAATATTTTAATGTGTTACCATTTAGTTTAATGTGTTACTTTCCAATTAAACTCACTACAAAAATAAACAAAAAACTTCCCAAACCATCTCTGGAAAGTTGCAAGTGTTGAAGTTACTGGTGCCTCTGCAGCTGTAGTACACACTGTCTACAGATTATCCTTTTCCAGAGGACTAGGTCCCAACTGTAAGAGCCTACCACTTAGGCAAGAATCCTTTAACTAGGGATTTTCAAAACAAGTGAAAGTCATGGCTTAACCCAGTAGGGATCTAAAACAACCACACAGCTGTTTAGTCACTCAGCCACCTTTCCCTGTGCGATGGGGAAGAGAATTGAAGAGGTAAAACTGGTGGGCTGAGATAAGGACAGATTGACAGGACAGAACAGAGTAACAACAACAAAATAAGTGATGCACAACACAACTGCTCACCATGCAAACCCAATGCTCAGCTAGTTCCTGAGCTGCAGTGCACCTCCTAGCCAACCCCCCCATTTATATACAGAGCATGGCATCACATGGTATGGAATATCCCTTTGGCCAGCCTGGGTCAGCGGTCCTGGTCGTGTCCCCTCCCAGCTTCTTGGGTGGCCCCCTGCCTTCTTGATGGCAGGGCATTATCAGAAGCTGAGAAAGCCTTGACTGTTTGGCAACAACTAAAATATTAATGTGTTAGCAACATTACTCTCATCCTGAATGCAAAACACAGCACTATAGTAGCTGCTAGCAAGAAAATTAACTGTATCCCAGCCAAAATCAAGACAGTGAGTTCAATATTAAACTGACTGAGAGAACAGGGCAAAACCTAACAGTTCTGTGGGTCCCTGAAAAGGCAAATGACATGGCTATTAAAACCTCTGAGTTATTTCTACATGTCAGACACTCTCTATTAATCAGGTCTGTTGCTATTTATAATAATTATGTACCTTTGCTGCAACTGCTAGCACACAGGCAATGCCAAGGTCTCCAGCTCCAACAACAGTAATTTTGTTAAAACATCCTTCCGTTTTGCCTTCACCAATTTTACTCTTTGATTTCATGTCAGTCTCTCCTACAATTAAAAGAAAACCACAACTTAGCATTGTTGCTTCATAAAGGATCACGGTTGTGCCAGAGTTAAACCAAATTACATAAACTTCTTCAAGTCTGACCACAGAAAATTCACCAAAACTTGCAAGGTGTAAAACACAAATATTCCTCTCTTTATAGGAATGTGTTTTTTTTTTCACTAAATAGAAAATATAAGCATAACAATAACAAGAAGCTAAACGCTAAGAACATACAACCAATCCTCCCTTTGCCACTGTTACAGATGTGAATATACACCAGGGTCATAAAGTCTTGGAAAATATTAAATATTTTACAAAGACATGTAAAATGGAATTTAATCACGATACAACAATCTGAGGCTTAGCCAATGCTACTGGTAACACAACAACTGTCACTCTGAGTATAAATCTGAGAGATTTGTAACAGAAACATTAAGATCAATTGCTTAGAAATGTTTTGTGTGCACATACACGCGTGTGCTCCCAAGCATGTACGTGTATACAGCAACCAGAAGAAACAGCAGGAGAGGGTTAAAGGGGAAGTTTTGCACCAATTGCCACAGATAACCATCTGTGATGTCACTATAAGAGGAGGAAAAAACTGATCTGAAAAAAATGCATCAGGATGAACAACAGGACTGGAGCCATTAAATACCCAGGTAAGGAAAACATGAGAGCAGCAAAGTTGAGGAATTCTGCCCAGGTCTTAGAATGGGTGAAATAAAGTAATGAGGAAAAAATGCCAAGCAGCATCCACTCCCAAAGGGTACAAAGTCCAAAATCAGATTGTCACCACTGAACAAGAACCACACAAGAGACGTGATATGGACTCAACAGCCAGCAGCCCTTGTCCTTATCATCACACACCAGTTAACTGTGGTTAGATGGGTCTCGGGTCTTACAGCTGTGGATGTGAGAGTGTGAGTGAATGAGACACAAGAGAATGAATGTGATTGGGCAAAATCAACTTGTTTTTAACAACATCACATTTCCCTTCTGCAAGATCTCACAATGAGTTTCATTGCAGTGATTTCCAACAAGTAAACAGAACCAAGCCTGCAGCATTTTTCAGTAGGCTTAACTGCAAGCATCCAAAATAAGCTGCTTACTCAAAGAGAATCTGAGTTCTCCACTCAAAAAGAGGCACTTCTTATTAAACAGAGAAAATACCAAACATTGTGGACAGGCAAGCACCAAAAATGCAGTTATTAAAATTGTGTAGGCATCTTTTTAATATTAAGTAATGTTTTGGGTTTGTGTGGCAAGGTTTTGGTAGCGGGGGGCTATAGAGGTGGCTTCTGCAAGAAGCTGCTAGAAGCTTCCCCTAGGTCTAACAAAGTCAAGACCAGCCGGCTACAAGAAAGAACCACCACTGCTGTCCAAGGCCAAGATCATCAACAATGTTAGTAGCGCCTCTGTGATAACATATTTAAGAAAGGGGGATGGGGTGGGGTGTGTGGAAGAAAAAAAACATCCATTTTTGCAGCCAGAGAGATGAGTGAGAAGATGGGAGAAATTCTGCAGACATCAAGGTCAGTGAAGAAGCAAGAGGAGATGCTCCAGGTGCCGGAGCAGAGATTCACCAGAGCTGAGACTCCCCTGCAGCCAGTGGTAAAGACCACTGCTGGCTGCTCCCCTGCAGCCTGGAAAGGATGACAGGGAGCAAAGATTCTACTGCAGCCTGTGGAAGACCCCACACTGGAGCAGGGGGAAGCACCTGAAGGAGGCTGTAAACCTCTGGGAAGCCTGTGCTCAAGCAAGCTCTTGGAAGGATCTATGGAGACAGGGAGCCACTCTGGAGACGGCTTGCTGGCAGGACTTGTGACCCTGTGGCAGACCCATGCTAGAGCAGCCTGTCCTGGAGGACTGCCTCCCATGAGAAGGGCCCTATGCTGAAGAGTATGAGGAGTCTACCCCTAAGGAGGACGGAGTGGCAGAGATAACGTGTGATGAACTGACTGAAACACCCATTCCATGTAAAACTCAGGAGAAAAGTTAAGCCCAGGAAGAAGGGAGGGGTGGGGGAAAGTGTTTTAAGATTTGATTTCTTATTACTCTGTTTTGCTTTGGAATAGATTTTTTTCTAAGTGGAGATTGGTTTGCCCTTGAGGGTAATCCGTGAGCGATCTCTCCCTGTCCATATCTCAAGTCAAGAGCCCTTTGTTACATTTTCTTTTCTCTGCACAGATGAGAAGGGGAGTGACAAAGCAACCTTGGTGGGCACCTGGCCTCCAGCCAGGGCAACCCATTACATGTAATAACAATAAACAAAACATACATTGTATAAGAAAATTATGAACAAGTGTATGAAAACATTCACACCTTCAGTAATCTTTGCAATGTAGGAGAGAAGTTCTGATTGCCTGGCTGCATCAGAAGATGACAGTGAATACAAAGGGAGCTCTTCCTCAAATTTTGCAATCATTTCCTTGATTAATCCAATGACTGTTGATTTAGGCTGAAATATAGCAATACAGAAGTCAAAAGAGTTCACTAGCTATTTCATATAGTGGTATCAGCTCTAACTTGCAGTAGATTGTAAAGAACCATAGCTATACAAAATGTCATCAGATTAGAAATACTGACATCCCTAACACTTGCATAAACACTTAAGGGAAAGAAAAGCACCACTTTCTAAAAAGATAATCCATACTCCTGTTTGGAAAGTAACAGGAATTTAACAAAAAGGAACTATAAAATTGAAATTATCAGTGCAGCTAGTGTTTGAAGGCATCCATGAACACGTGGAAGCCTTCGATACAGGCACATCCAACATTATAAACATGATGGATCACAGCTAAAGGAAAGATAGTTCAGTGTTCTCAGGTGAGCTTAATTGTCTGGAGTTTTGGCAATTCAGTCCTCCTTTGGGCAAAAAAACCCCAGTGAAGTCCCTGTGGGAAATTCCCATGGGAATTTCTATATCAATAATGTAAAATATATCCCGTCTATTTCAGCAAACCAGCATTCATCAGATCACTTTTACTGGCCTGGCAGTCATACTTGTTATTTAATGCAGTGCAGAAAATTATTTAGCAACAGCATTGGCTTCTGAATCTCTATGCTGATGTTTCTGATTTCTGCTGAGACATAACCATAAGGTAGAAACTTCCATTGAACTTTCTTGAGGGATACTCAATTTGTCAAGTATTATTTTTCACCATTCACAGCAACAGTGGAAAAAGCATCATGAAGCTCACACTGCTTTGTAACCAAGTCAGTCCCTTTCTTCCTCAACTTAAAATAATTTCCCTTACACTTATAATGCTCTTTACAACTGCTTCAGACTGTCTGAAAGCTGTAATTTCAAGAGTCTGCTTCTCTTGCATAATTGTTAGGTATTTAACAAAAAAACCCCAAAAAAGCAGAAAACAAAAAGCCCCAGACCCACATCTCCACTGGTCTCCATAGGATACCACACATTATTCCCAAATCCTTCCCTCCCCCCATCATCCACTCCACCTCTTACATGGCTCCAGTTTTGCAGGTAGGGCAAATAAATCCTGCCATGAGCATCAACATGCTTTCCCACTGAAATGCCCATGTTCACAGTCGGCTTCAAGAAGCAAATGGGGGGAGCAAAGGGGTAAGAATCCAGAATCCACAGATGAATAGGTATATTATAGGAGTTACCTGTTCAACACAAAATAAAAGCCATTACTAGAGTCTGCATTGAAAAGAGGCATTAAACACCAGGGGCATATGCACGTGTTTCACACTTCATAATAACAAAGAAAAAAAGCCTGACTTTCTAGACTCACTCTGAAAGTATCTATGTTACTTAGGCTAGTTAATAAAAAACAGAAGTGTCTGGATCAACTTGAAGTGTTACCAATTATGTCTTTCCTCATACAAAGCCTTGTTGTTTTGTTGCCCAGGGTATTCTATCAGCCAACATGTCCCCTTTTCTGGGCAAAGAAATATTTCTCTTGCATCTATGCATTTCATGCTTATTTTAGGACTCAATAACTGATGCAAAGAGGCATCTATGAAGACCTTTACCTAAGACTTCAAAGGCTAGAAGTTAAAAATAAAAAATTGCATACTCTTTATATTTGGACACTGCTTATACAAGCACAGGGCTTGTAGAGTTCATAGAATCACAGAATAACCTGAGCTGGAAGGGACCATAAGGATCGTCAAGTCCAACTTCTGTCTCCACACAGGGGCAGCCAGTTCACACAGCCTCCAATAGAACCAAAGAGTTTGCCTAAATAGTCTCAAGCTACATGTCTTTTTTAATAGTTAATTGACTTAGCTAATTAATATCACCTTATTTCAACATCTGTGTGTGCATGAAGGCACTTGTTTATGCAGTAGAAGCGGCTTCTGCAAATCTATGCAAAATCCTTTACGGCCACCCTTAAAGAAGCGGCACAGTGTACTGTGAACAGGCAACACACAACACGTGTTACAATTCATTCAGAACTGGTAAGGAAATAAGACTTGATTTATCCTACCATATTTCACTGGAACAGTACCACTAAAATTCAGCAGGTCCTTCTGGGATCCATCCTTGAAGGCTGAAATTAAAAATGCAATTAAAAAAAAAAAGAACAGCAACAAATCCTTTTGAATCTGAATCTGGATGGAAATCCAACCCATAGCGCTGATTTTTCTTGAGAGAGCAAGCACACTGCTTCAGAAAGAAGCAAGGTTGGCCTGTTACTAAGGTCCCCCCTCCTCCTTTGAGATAATTCCTTAATGAAATCTTAATGGAAATTGCATTGGTCCAACTGAGCACATCATGAGTCTGAAAATCTCTTGTTCTGGGTAATTCTGGTGGTGTAGGAAGTATCGGTGATGCTCAGGGATTCTGGGAGTTCGACCTGATAAGCTAAAGACATCAAAATGCTCTTGATACAATCACAGGATACAGGAAAAGTGCTGTTACATACAAAGAATTTAAAAGAACATCAATCCTCTGCAATTACTGAGAAGTTAAAATAAAATTAAATTTAGTGAATGAGTTGCTTAGGTTTTTACACATATGCATTCCTGGAAGGGCTTCCAGAAATATTCACATGGCATGAGAAATTTTACTGGAAGTCAAAATAAAGGCAGGAACACAACTGAAAGATATTCACACTGTTTAGATTCTATTACACACAGCCTGAATTTATGGCAAGTAAGAATGCCCACAATTAGTTCAAAGTAACTGTATCACTTCTTACTGTATGTGTTCATGGAGAATGTGAAGTTTGGGTAGATCTTGCTGACATTCTTTACTTCTTCCACTGTCAGATCTCTGAACTTATACTGAGAAGAGGGGAGAAAAAAAAAATCAAGAAAAAGAGTTTAACTTGAAAGGTTTCTTCTGTCATGTAGGGAAAAGGCACCAAGAGAAGGTGGAAACACGAAGAGTAGGTAGTAATTACTTGTAGTATTATAGTTTTGGTTTGAAATAAATTGTCTTTTAAAAAAAATGAAGGGTGTTGCAGGTCTGCTGTTTCCACCTTAGCACTCAGATTCTGAACATTACTCCTTACATACCCTTCCTTCCTCTTTACAGCTGTGTGAGAAGAGGCTTAATAAAACTTAGTCTCCTCTGCACACAATAATTAAAGGCAATATAAAAATATAAACCACAGAGAAAGACGTAGTCATTATCAACTGACCGAGTTACTACCAAGAACTCAGATCTAGCTGCACACATTTTTCTACGTCTGCACACAGGTTTTATAAGACCTTGATTTCCTCACACATATGAAATGTGAATTTCCGCGGGAAATTTTTTTCATGTTTAAACTCTCCTTGAGAGCTGAAAAAATTAAAACAAAATAATGCAATCCTCTTTCCTGCCTGCAGAAACCCTGCCCACAGATTAACAGAAGTACTGACGCTTGGAATGTGTTCTGAAAGTAATTATCAGCAAGAATGTATCACTGCTACTTAATTGAGACTATCCCCAGACAGCCTGACACCTGAACTTCCAAGAGATTTGCATCCTCCCACATCTGGAAGTTAAGCATATTTTCCACTTCCTAGGTCAGAGCATCTGCTTCTCGTTTTATTGGAGCTGCCCTGGAACCCTTGCCTACGCAAACACAACTACAGCCTGACAGTGCCTTAAGAGTTACTCACTGCACAGGGTCACAAGTTGTAGCTAAAATCTACAACCTCTTCAGGAAGGCACCTCCCCCAGAAACAGCAGCAATGCTGCAGCTGTGCGGATGGCACGATCATTTCCCACTTTTGTGCAAGAAACACCTTTCAGTCCGATTCTCCCCATTCAGTCTTACAGGGTACTGCAAAGTAAAGCAGTAAAAACAAAACTAAATTAAAAAAATTTTTTTTTTAAATGAAAGGTGCCCAAATTAGGAACACAGCTTAACTTTAGCACACTTTCTGAAGTGTCGATACATCCAGCTGTGACATCAAAGCCACCTTCCCCCAGCTGGCCGGCTGCTTATTCATAATGGAAACCGAGACATTCCTATTGAACACTTTGATCTTTTCTAAGCGTCCGAGGAGGTACGAGGCGGCTCGGATACGCACCCTTCCCACTGCACACCTAACATTATTTGGCATGCCTAAAACTTAAGCGCGCATACCTCAGCTTCTCGCACGGAAATTAAACCGCCCTGACCTCAGAGGGAGCCGTGAAAGTAAACCTGTATTTCTAAAGCACGGAGTGCCGCAGAGGAGCCCCGAGGAAGCCAGTAACCATCCTGACAGCGCAAGGCCGAGGTTGCACACACCACGCCACGCGTACGGCCGTGTCCCGAACCGCAGCGATACGGCCACGCCTGGCGCAACCTGAAGCTCAGCTGCGGTAAGGCGCGGTGGGTCCCGCACCCCCAGCGGGGCAGAAGCCTCGCACCAGCTATGACCACGAAGTTAAAGACAGCACCGCGCTGCCGGCTGGCAACGCGGGGGCGGGAAGGGGGGCTGCCGAACTGCACGGCCATGCCCTTCCCCTCCCGGCGCCTCATGCCAGCGCCCGGCCGGCAAAGGCTCCCAGGCGGCAACTTTCCGCCGACCGGCATCGTCCGGACGCTCCACCTCCCACGCTCCATCCCCTCCCGCTTCAGGTGAGCCGCCCCGTTCCTCCCGGCACTTCCCACAGCCTTAGCCTTTCCCTTTCCCCTGCCCCGCCAGCGCCTCAGTGCCCCCCATCCCGGCGCGCAGCCGTCCCGCAGCCGGGGAGGCCGGCGCGCACCTTGGCCAGCTGTTTCCTCAGCGTCTCCTCCGAGAACGCCATGGCGGCAGGGCGCGGCGGGGCGGTGCCGCCGCCTGACAGCGCTTGCGCGGGGGGCTGCCGCCGCTCGGGGAGGACATCTCGGCCGCATCGCCGCCTCTGCCCGGCCTCCTCCGAGGGAACCGTATTAAAAGCAATTTACAAAATTAGAAAGAAAAAAAAAGGCATTTAAAAAGTTTTCCTTCTAATAGATTTGCAAGCAGGAAGTCAAATAGTGCCGTACATTACTGCAGGAGGTGAAAGAGCTCTCGGCTGGTGCCCTTTCCATGCAGCCATGTCACACCCCAACCTGCCAGACAGGGCTGAAATTTGTGAGGGAAAAAAACCAAGCCAAACCTCACAGCTTTCTGGGAGCCCACTTACACACACTTTTCAAGATGACAGGCAAGGGTATGGCACACATACAGCACTGTTAGCTAGAGAACAGCGGTCTTGCAGGTTCCCCATGGGCTGCTACTGGGGCACCCACTTGGCAGGTGTGTGCCCTGGAGTATGCCTGCCATTCCCTGTGCTGGAAAAAGGAAATCTGCAGGAAAAACAGTACCGAGCCTGCGGGGGATCTGAGCAGATGCTCCTCCAGCTTCTAACATGTGACAGTGCCAGACAGTTCTCAGCTACTGTACGCCTTTCCTTTCTATTTCTCCTCTCCCTAACTACCATGAATTTTGAATGTAATCTTGCTGTGTGCAATAACAGAGAAGTAATCTCAGGTATAAGACCATGCATAGGTATTAGAGGGATTTGAGGATTTCTTCCCTCAGTGTTGACAGTGTCATGAGATATTTGCAACTTTATGGGGTTACAAGTATGTAAATAAAAATGTGGAATGAACATCTTCCCTTACATGAATCTACATCTTATTTTTTTAAGCCTCCCTACCACACAGTAAAGATAGTGGAAAACCGCCTTTAGGAAAGTGGGCCTCAGAAGTCTGATGGCCAATTCAGTGGCAAACACAGTGGGTTCAACTAGGTAAATAGAGACAAATGACAGTCCTATTCCTACAGTCATCCAGAAAACTGCCAGATCAGAACAGAACAGACCAAACCTGATAATAGCACATTTCTACAAGGAGTAAGATCTCAAGAAGGCACAGGTTGTTGGTACAGCCATAGCAGAAAAAAACTAGGTTTAGAACAACCTTGTTCAAGTTTTTCCATTACATGTATTGGTTACTGATGCCATTCTGTTTCTGTGCTGAAACGGTTGTCTGTGGTGTAATGAATGACCTTAACAGTTTTAGTATTGAGTTTTTGAGAGTACCACAGCCTCAAGGGAAAGCCACAAAACCAGACCACTCAAGATCAGGCCATCAAGAACCAGCACTGCAGATTTCAGCATGTGCTATGCATCATTTGCCCAGTAAGCACCCCACCTCTTTGATAATGAAGTGCTGCAAACAATTGTACAACTGTCATTACTTTTCAGATGTTGTTTGTTTTGTGAATAATACTGAAACACTGAGACAAAATTGAAATAAATTTGCACCTTGGCAGAGGCGTTAGCTGTTTCATACAAAAAAAGGTCCTAATAAGACTAGCGGAACTCCTCAAAGAACACATTGAGATTTTAAGCTGTTTCTGCACTACCAAGGCAGAACCTGAAATATACTTTATTTTAAGCATCAGCACAGGCCTTCTGCCAGAATACGTTGCCATAGTTCAGCAGATTTACAATAAATTATGCATACTGAGGATCTGCTTTCTGGCCCTTTGAACTTTCTTAATGAATCAGCACCTGACTATTTTTAGATATTGCTTATTAAGATATGATACTCACCGTCCATATCAGAGGCTGATGATATATAATGTAGAGCAGATAGTTTGGTTTCCAGCTGTCTGCATTCAACACAACTAAGGTTCAGGAAGGAGATACTAATAGACTACTCAGCTAAAGACCAGGGACTGGCCTTATCTTTTTCTGCAATAGGATGCTGGAACCATTACATTTTGGTCTCTCTCGCACTTGAGAATCCCAGCTAGGTGATTCACAGCAGCACCTTGTATCGAGGGTTGTGAAAGGCCATCCAGAAACATAAACCACAGCTCAGCATTTAGGAGGACAGTGTCCTGTGGCTGCAGTAGGAGGAGAGGTGGAAATAGCCATCCCCAAGTGAATGACAGCTGATGCTTCATGAACCCCAGGGCAAGGGGGAAAGGGTTATAGGACCTCTTGAATGAGTGAGACCTAGGGTAGGATGCCAAATTCACTGGGATTGGATCCCTGTGAAGAGGAGGTATGTTGAAGACCACTTTTGCTCCTTCCTGGTGGTCCCACTTTGTTCGGTCCTACTCTTCTTCGAAGCCCATATGTATGCAGAAGATGACGACCTCCAGGAGAGTGCTTGCAGGGCAGGATGTGTGAGACATCACCTCCAAGCCCCCAGCCCTACTCTGCAGTGTACATGCAAGGCTGGCAACATCCTAGGTGCTCTGGTCCCACTGGCCCAGAGAAACCCCTGCCCTCATGAGGAGAGGGAACATGTTTGTCTTGGGGGCCATCACCAGTATAAAACTGCAGACTCTGAGGTAGTGGGCGCTGTGGTGGAGACACACTGTTTACAGAGGGAATTATTCTGGGCAACCCAGGTTTTGTGGTAGGACAACAGGAAATTAAAGCTTTACTGAGACCCTGACAGCTGTGATCTGGGACACAGGCAATGGCAGCTGCCTGCATCTCAGCCTCCTGCAAACTCTATGGCTACATGCTTTTTTGGAGGGTGGAAACAGAGAACGCTATGACACTCTGTTACCTCACTCTGCATGAACATGTATCTAAATGCTTTTAAGAGACAATTTGAAAAGGATTTTTTTTCACAAAGGTCCTAGCACAGACTGATGTTTGAGAACACAGCATTCCATTTAAATTTTTAATCTCAAAAAAAATTAGTTTCTCCCTGCTTCACAGTAAGAACAACTAGGAAAGTCTAAGCAATATTTACAGTAATTATCAGGCTAGGTTTTTGGAAACCCTTAAAAATCTCTGTGTGCATACATAACCAAAATAATTATAGAAACCAGGATGGAAACAGCATGCCTTGGCAGTGCCACGCCAGTGTTGTCTCAAGAACAAGAGTGGTAATAGCGTTTCTGTGCAAGGTGTAGAGGTCACCCTGGGCTAAGCCTGCACCCAAACTACAGATTTTGTAGTACTCACCATTCAAACTTCCCTTTAAATTCAGAGATGTGTCTGTGCCCTCTGACTTGAAATCTGCTCTAAGCATCATTTGCAATTAATAACTCTGTATTAAATGAATGGATTTAATGCAAGCTGATCTCTAGGCAATGAAGTGTCTTGCTAGCAGGCTGACACTGCCCACACAGAACACTCTTGTTACCCCACGCATCACCCTGTATCGGTCCTCTAGTAGCTCCTCTCCCACTCCTCACTTGGTGCGTCCACCTTTTCTTACTAAAGTTCCTGTCTCTATTTCAGTTTCTGAAGCTAGCTCTCGAGTTCCCTAGCCCAGCACCGGTGGTGGATGCATTCAACCCCTTAACTGAACTAGCAGTAGTTTGGTGCATGCTCCAAAGCAGGTAAAGACCAGAGCTACAGCTGGGCCAAGAACTCCTCTGGTTCTGATCGGTTCTCCAAAAACCACAGTGGAGCAGAGTGACACAGTGAGCATCAATACATATGAGCTTGGAACACCAATCATGTGGTTAACACATACATAGTAGGCGTCTATTCCAAGATTCATTTATCAAGGAACAAAGTTGTTGGTACGAGGAATCGTTACACAC
The DNA here is from genome assembly GCA_013400835.1 of Zapornia atra. Classification (NCBI taxonomy): domain Eukaryota; kingdom Metazoa; phylum Chordata; class Aves; order Gruiformes; family Rallidae; genus Zapornia; species Zapornia atra. The sequence continues at coordinate 186,049 of VZTU01001877.1, read as the reverse complement.
ATACCTGCACATTGTTTAACTACAGGCCAGGCACTTTATCCCATAATGTGAGAGTCTCAGCGAGCTGCCTTTGAGCTCTCCCTGCTAGGCAGTGTGGCTGCACGGCAGTGATCTCCCCGTGAGCTGAGATGCCTCTCAAGGTTGCTCCTCAAGGCAGAGACCTTTTACGAGTGGCAGATCTTTGGTAAGCGGCCAGTATCATGCATAACCTTGTAGTATAGTAACTTTGATTTGTGACTCAGAAACTCTGAATCGCTGCTGAAATAACTTTGCTGTACAGTAACTGAGCAAGCCTTGCCACTGACAATTTTACATCACACTTTTACATCGTATCAAACCCACTTTTGCTAACACCTTTGACAGTGGTTCTTTAAGCAATCTGACTCACACATTCACGACAGCACCTCCCAAGCATTAGGCAAGGAGGAAGCCAGCAGTACAGTTGTCATTTCTGTAGAAATGTATGCCAGGTATTTAATTAATCTGTTTATGATTACACACTTGCTTCAATTGGCCATAGTGTGAGGCAGGCCAGAAGCCCTCATGACAGTGCTGGAGTTGAACACGGCTGGATGGAGAGATACAGGTAGCTCCATGAGCAGTGAGGGTATTCTGTGAAATGCAGTCTCACCTTACACCGTCCATGGGTGGTTGCAAGACAGTAATGAGATGTCCTTCACTGGACATGCTAAATTTTAATCTGCTCCAAAAAGGTTTGTTCTTTTGTTCTATTTGACCACTGACCAGAGTTTGACTAAATTCTCTTTGACTTCATATTAATTCTAAGTTTATGGAATTTTTGGAGGTAAAAATATGAAAGTTAACTTTCAGGATTAAGTCATGTATTATCAAACAGTGTCTCTGCTCTAGAAAATCTTTCAAATGCCTATCAGCTTTCAACACAGATAATCCATTAAAGCCAGTGTGAGTGGTAACGCTGTGCTCTTCCAAACAAGGCTGCAACATTTTGTGTATATTCTTACTAAACAAGCTACAGGAAATCCCCCAAACTGGCATTTATTGAGCAACACATCCAACTTTTATTTTATTATCCCTTTCTCCATAAAAGCTCACACCGTGCATTCAAACCCATAGCATTTTGCCAGCAGTATGAGTCCTCTTACTGAGAAATTTTCTTTGAGACTTGGCAGAAAAGTTAAGATGGTTAATTATACAGAAAATAAGTTGCAGTTTCTCAGATGCTAAGGGAGAGAGCAAAATAAAATTACAGTCTTGTGGCCCATAAAGCTAATTCCATGAGCATCCTGTATCTCTACAAATGCCAGCTTAGAGCAAAGCCAAGGGAAGCTGTCTTCAGTAACAGGAAACTACAATTCAGAAAGCGTTTCAAAGAATTTTCTCCACTGGAGAAAATCATGCAATACTACAGGCTGTCCAAATGAAGAATAATTGAACAGAAATTACAAGTTGAACTTATAAATATTACATGCTATGGACAAAATATGCCCTTCTGAAATACGCTGGAGTGATCGCCCAGATACTGAAGTTTGGAGAATAAATGCAGGCCAACTGCAGCACAAGCAGCAGGAACACATTTCCTCATGAAACCCAACTGGCTTCAGCTCTGGAGATACCACAAGCAGGAGCAGTATTTCATCTCAGTGTTCACCTTTGTTTAGAACAACCAGTAAGTCACCTGTGTGTGTGAACTACACTGTGACCATTTTACATGTAATAATTGCCAGTTTAAAAGCACCATTTAATCAAGTCTGGACTTAAACCAGTTTTGAGGTGCATCGTGACCTCATTGCCAACTGCATGTGGCAGCAAATAGTCTTCTACAAAATAGTTAATTTTTCCTGCAAAGTTCAGCATGTCCCACGCCGCTCATAAACAAGGCTCCCTGCAGCCCTGGGCCACATCACACACTAGATGATGCCACCATTACATTCCCTTTGTACATGCAGCTAGCAAACAAAAGCCAGGTTAATAAAGGGCTTGTTGATTCACTCATTTTGGTTGGGGGGAAGAGGGTTAATGACAGTGTGTCACTCCACATGGACTCTGAAGATTCACCTTGTGATCATACTTCCTGTTGATGCATCATTTACAGTCCCATTTGACACCACTGTAGAGGTCTCAAAACCAGAAGAGGACTAAAGTGGATTGGCTCCTACTAGAGCTCCTCCTGTGCAAACACAGTAAGCAGAGTCCTTTATCAATTTCTGAGCAGCAGGTCAATTTACAGGTGTAGCACGAACAGATACACCCCTTCTTTGTGTGGGCAAATCTCCTGACATACTGGATGTGTTGAGGGACCAGAGGGTATTTGTACAACACAAGAGCTGGAAGAAGCTTGTAGGGAGAATGAACACAATAAGGAATTAAGGACAGATCCAAAACAAACATAGTATATCCTTAGTTGTATCATTCAAGGAAGCTAGTTACCTCTCATGAAGGACTCCACAAAACAGGTTAAACACAATGGGGAGTACTCGTAAGGCACTTACACCTTAGGTATAAAGGGAAGCATCCTTTCACACTGTGTGCACAAGTATGCTCTCATTGTTATTCCAATCGCACTGTAAAACCTGGAACGCTACACAAGTGGTTTTCAACTCAAAATCCAACCCATTCCTTTAACAAGGGGAAAAACCCCATCAAAGCTCTTTATTGTCTTTAAATTATCAACTGCTATCAGCTTTCAGATACTTGCCTTTCCTCACCGGAGGAACATTCAGAAACTGAGTAGTTGCATCCAGCATACAAAAAAAAAAAAGCATGATGTGCCAGTGCAGGGAAAAGGGTAGAGGTAAACATGTAAGGCTCACAGAATGGAGCAGAGAAAATCTTCAGAGCCATTTAAGCACCAGATGGCTTGGTAATATAAACTCATTCATTAGTTGTGGAAAGAGAAGTTAGGACTAAACTAGTGACATGTTCCATTACTTCGGGGAACCTCTAGTATCATCTTTAATTTCATCCCACAAAGTATGTTAAACATGATCTGTCAGAGGCTTTTTTGATCCCTAGGCTCATGTTTCTGTATGCCTTTGAAGTGGTAAGAAAATGCTATCTTTGGTATGACTAAAATGGACTAAAATGTTATTTCAAATAAGTGACAACTAAAAACTGACCTCAAATGAGGGAAACCTTTTTTTTCGTGGGGTCTGTTGGTTAGTTGTTTTTTTTTTTCCAAAACTGATTCAAAGAGAGGGACAACTTTACTGGCTGGGTTAACAACCCATTGTAGAATCACCCTCTACATGAACAAAATACATTTGCTTTGAACTAATGACAAATAACAGCTATTAAGCTACATTAACAGTCAAGGGAATTCCAAACAAGGTAAGATTTCATGCCTTCAAAACAAGGTAGTACCTGATTAAGCACTAATTTACAATATGATTTTTAAGCATAAGATTAGCAAGCATCTGTGTTTCACAGGCTAGGCAGGTCAGCCTAGCCTGATGTGTGTATTCATTTAGGTGGGTTGCAGCACTAGATAGTCAGAGCACTCACTGGCATTTACTTCCACCTGCCGAAGCAGTCACCCACTCCACAGGAGGTAACAATCAATGAGGTTCAGATTCTTTACATCACAGTAAGAGAATCTGAGAAAGACACTGTTTACGAAGCTGCAGGATGAAACACCACACTCCACATAAGAGATTAAAGGCAACCAGCACACCTGTGTATACTAGAATTCTAAGATACATGGACATCCAAATGTACATAGTGTCACAAGCCTAAACTGTGGGAGATGCCAACCATTTTCAGATCTTTTCTGAATGCTTAAGTGACTCTAATTTTTCAATACATTCTTGCTACCTGCATGAGAACAGGAGAAGATTCAGCTGTTTCATGTGACTGCTCAGAGGAAGCCAGCAGAAAGAGTTCAGAGAAAAAATTATATGAAGTAAACCAATGAGAAATAGCAGCAAAATGTTTAATGCCTGTAATTTATTGTATATATAACTCTGCAAAACTTGTATGCATTTGGTGTGTGAAAAGTATACACTTTCTTGACAGCACTGGAGAACAGTTATGCTATGTAGGAGTCTAACCTGATTTGTCACATTGTGTAAAAAGACATTGTGCACAAGTGATATCCCCCAAAGGAAAAAAGGCTAAAACTAGAAGTATCCTTATTTACACACTAACACTTTAATATTGCATCACACCCACTCACCAAAATAAATAGAGGTACATTCATCACAATTTTAATACCAGTCTCTCCATATATTTATTTTTCTGACATGTTTTGGTCTCCAGAAATATGCTTTATCTAGAAATATGCATCGGCTACTAGATTATGTTACAAAATGCAAAAAAAATAGAAAATTAGTTTTCCTGCACAATATTTTGGGCTTTACACAAAAATAAATCCAGATTTCCATAGAGATCTCATATACTTCTTGAAAGATTTTTATTTTAAAGCACAGCACAGAGTTGCACACTAAGGCTTCCTGTGATATGCAAAACCCTGGCCTCCAAAAGACATTGCTGTAAAGTGAAGTACAGCTCAAGTGTAAATACAAGACATTGTCAAAAAGTAGTCATCAATAGAAAGTGCCCTTCATTTGATTTAGCATTAGCAGTAAAGAAGTAGCTACTGTAATTGTGCAAAGCCAGACCTGGAAGGGTTTTATGAAAAGTATGTCACTGCACACTATCAAGTTTAAGGATATAGAATCTGAGATAGAAGAAAACGATCAACCTTTTTATACTCCTACATTCATGATTATTTTTTGACACAATTTAGTACAAAAGGCACATTGTCAGTGAATTAAAATCTAAAAACCAAGCCAGAATTTCATTAAATACAATTAAATCATTAGCTTAACATCAGATCCTCATAAACCAATATAAGCATTCTTACAGCTTTTCTTAACCTCAAATAAGGATGCATTTTGGACAAGTACTGAAGTATCCTCATTGGATTAATCTGGCATATGGTAAATATGGTTTTGGATACAAGGTCAGGAATTAAGAAAAAGAATTTAGTTCCTTCCTAGCTGATTTACAAATATGCAGCAAATGCAAACACACTAAGACTCAAACATTTGTACAAAATTTGAAAACCATTAGCATCCCATGCCAATCATGAGAAAGTACTTCTGGACTGTAAAATCACAAATACCTCCTTGAACAATTTTCATATGAAACAGACAAAATGTAAGCAACAATCACTGTGTGAAGAAAGAGTTATACAGCATCTTAGGGAGGCTAGCAGAGTACATTCCAGTCACCATTGAAAAGAGAAATGACAAAGTGCTTTGCAGATTAAGAAATTTGACCGATCTTGCATGGTTAAATAGTCAGAAAGTGGTGAAGTTCTCAGGTTTTATTTAACCTATATTTATCTGAAGTGCAGATTTAATTCCCAATGGAATGAACATTGAATTAGGTTTCTTTTTTTCTGCCCCTTTGGAAGAGACTTTCTCCAATGAGGCTAGAAGTTGCTCATGGCTGACATAGCTGTCCAGGTTGACAGACCTGGAGCCTCTCTCCAGCTAAAAAAAGAATTAAGTAGTAAAAAGAGCCAGTAACTCGATCATGGTCCCAGTGTTCATTATCTTGAATGGATAATTCTAGGAGCTACTACAGAAATTTTACATGGTCCCAATGAAGCAGAGTGGATACAACACACTTCTAGACAAGCAGCGACCATCTTGCATGGCCTCAAGTGCACACACTGAGAAAGTCTGTTAGTTAATAAAGTTAAAAATACACAGGAGCAAGGATGGCATCTTCATCTGGGCTCCCTGTCAGCTAATACTGAATTAGTTTATAGAATCTATCCAATAGCTTACTCATGTCAATGTTTTACCAAGGCAGTGAAATGCTACACCATTGACAGAAAACATCTTAAAAAGGCAAATCTGTTTTTTCTTACATTAAGATTCAGATGTTTAAACCTCAGCAGCTTCTAAGATTGCTCCTTACAGGTTGCTATCTGAACTGCTTCCTAGAAGCAGCACTGTTAAGAATAGCCCCAGATAGGGACAGTTCCTTTGTGGTTTTATTACACTACTTTTTTACTCCTTTACTTTTTTTCCCCCTACCTCCAACAAGCACCCAAAGCCCTTTTTGTACTTCAGCTACTTCTAGCATTACAACGTAACAGCCGCAGTGGCCGAGGCCAGAGGTACTATCAATGGAATCCTGGAGCTTGAGGAAGAGCTGAGTAGTGATGCTGGATAGCTTTGAAGGGCAACCTGGGGAAATCAAAATAGATGTAGGGCCAGATTTGAGATTCAGACTCTCAGTACAACTGCAGGCTTACACGAACCCTATGCTGATTGTAAACAAATTCAGTTACTGAAACAGTCTTTTAGTGCATAGATATAAAAAATGTGCAAATATGGGCTTTAAGGTAACTGAACTAACTCTCCTGCTATACTTTTTAGATTTTTGGTTTGATGAATTTAATCACAAGAAGTTGTTAATATTGAAGAGCTGCAAATACATTAACAAAACTTAATTCTGATGTTTTCTAAATAAGTAAGCCTAACTAGATAAATGACTGCTTCACATTTTAAATCATTTAACACATCGGATGTTTAATGCAAGAAAAAACATGTGCACCATACACAATTTGTAAAAGCAGCAGAAGCTGTTAAACAAATGTGAAGATTTACAGGGCAGGAAAAGAACTCCCAAGCATATGCTTGAGCCCAAAAGCACAAGTTACATACAAACACCACAATTCCTGTTTTCAGGGTGTATATTTATCATACCAAGTTAGATTTGCATTGGAATTCCAAACACCACAAAAGCCAACAGCCTATTTTGGCCATCCCTATAACTGTACAATTTGCAAATGACATGCACTTTTCTGTTTAGGAATAAAGAGGTTCAAATTATTTTGATGGGTCCTCCAATCAGAAAATATGCAGCACTTATTCACTTATTGCTTCCAACATCTGTGACTTCCAACATCTGTGACAATGGCTGAATTTATACCCAAGCTGCTTCTGTACAATTTCAATACTTTGAGGCTCAAGTTGGGAGACAGTGGGATATAAAGCAATTTCTCCAAGTCTCAAGAAATATCAGGGAACAAGAACACTATTCCTCCCAAGTGAATGCAAAATTGGTTTACTGGTGTATGGGCCCACACAGTTTTGAGTCAGTGCATAGCTAGTCAATATTTCTGCTGGCATCTTGAACTGGTTTAATCAATGGAAACATCTATTAATTTTATTCCATTTCATATGCATTAGTGCATTAATTTCTTCATAAAAAACCAACCCTGGCAAGTATTAAAAATAAATATCTTTTTTAGGTCAAACTAAAGCCTTGCTTTTCAGTACTTTAATCCCTTTAATATTCTTTTGCCCTCTAAAAGCAAATGGAAACTGAAGTAGAGTGAGAGATGTATGGAGGCAGAGGGTAGCAGAAACATGAACAAAATGAACACCAGAAGTCAGTTAACGTGTCCTCAGCTTCTTGGACTGTCTCTTGCGTTTTAATTCTTCTTCTTCCCGTCTCAATTCTTCTAAATCCTCCTGAACACCAAGTCTCAAGCTGCCAAAGGAGAGTAAATACTTTATGTACTCAAGAAACATGAAGTTTAACTTTTACCCCTCCGCCAAGAAAAGCAAACAAAAATGTTACAGATTTTTATCAACGATGATATGTAGGTCAACTACCATATTTTTCTTTAATTATAGCCAGAATACAGCTTTAAGAAATCAAGATTTTATTATTAGATTAGAATCAGATCTTTTAAGGGAAGATGACTTAAAGCTTGTTAAAAAAAATCAGGATTGTGGAAGGACAACCCTGATTAATGTGAAAGATCTTTTTTTTGCCCCCTCAAGAGCAGCTGCCAAAACACATCCATCAATTCTTAGCAATGTTGACTCTTACATATAAGTCATCGCAGGACTGAGAGCCACCTAGACCCTTGGCACTGTTAAGGGAGAGAATGGACATGTCCAGCAGTAGAGAAGCAAGATGCATCATCGCAACTTCCTGGCTGGAGGCACCATTCAGGTAGCTACAAGCACAATGCTGCTATACCCTCAAGTCCATCTAGCTGCCATGACAGGTGAACAGGCTCATGGAAGAGGCTCTGCTAATGCAGCAGGTTCTACCTACATCCCTGTGTAATTTCCTCAGCTTCTTAGGGGTCAGTATGTTGGAAATAATTAAAACAGTATCTGCAATCATTGAACTCCTCTTCAGTAAGGGCTGGATATTCTTGCTGGTTTGATACTAGGAATGGGCATGGCAAAGTTACCATTGCATCATCAGTTACTGCCTCATTTGCAGTCCTACCAAGTGTGTTTGTGCATCCATAGTTCATTATGAGGCAACAAAAGGCAATGTAGCATGTACCTCAATGCAAAAGGTGCAACCACACAACTAAGTATTCAATTATTTTGGGCTAAACTGCTCCAGTACAGGCTCTAAAAAGGACTTTTGCCTGAACAAGCACAGCAAAGTCATCTTTAATTCAGGAAACTGCAAGCATCCGAATTAAGAGGAGAAATAAACACATCAAGGATCTATATGCTAGCATACGCACTTAAGAGTTAGCCAGGTATTCAACTCAGCTAAAAATCTCACTCCAGGAGTCAAACAAAGAACTCCATCAACAGCAATATCACTGTAAAATTCCAGTTGTTTCCTCTATATAGCTTTGCCTGAGCTCCAGCTATTACCCAGAAATAAGGACACTGAATAGAATTTCAAGATGATGTAAGTTTCCAATGCTCAAGGCATCTTCTGATTAACACAAAAATTCACACAAACACCTTCTGCATAAAGCAAATTAAATCTCCTTCTAGTCCTGAACTAGCAGAATACTGTGATGTTTGGGACAAAGTGAAAGACTTAGCATTTCAACTGAAATTTAAAAATACTCAAATATTGTTTTAAAAACATTTTTGGGCATACGTTGGTTTTGGAGTTAGTGTGCTTTGCTTTGTTGTGGTTTTTCTAACAAGCAAAGTTTGTGATGCATGAGAATGAACATAAGATTTATTTACTATACCCACCACTGGCTGGCTTCCTCACCTGAGCTTTCTTATTAAAACATGTTTAAGGCTTGTTTACCTTTGCTATAAAAAGCAGTAAATACCCACTCTAACTTAGCCCCATGATTTGGGCAATAAGCAAACTTCCCAGTTTCTATCTGAGCATAAATCAGTGCATACCTCCTAGCTTCTTCTTTCTGTTGTTCTCTCCAGCTGCTCTCCATGTAACGTAAGGCATAATCACTTTCATCTTTGTATCTGGAAATTAAATATTAGTTTTCAGCACTAAAAAACATGATAATGTACAGTTGAGTTAATTCCCATCCCTTCTTAGAATCATTACCTTGCCATATAAAGATTTTAATGTTTAGAAAGAATCTAAGGCTTTAAAAGGCTTGCTTTTGTATACCTTATTGTCAAAGAGGAAGGAAATATTTAAATAATCCAAATAAAAGCCTTTATTTTCCAGTAGTTCCTAGCCACACCAAGTTAGATCCCCTGGCAGAACAGCTAACATCATTGCATTTAGCAGTTCATTTTCAGGCAGTTACGTTTGATGAATTCTCAAATACTGCAGACTGCTATAGAAAGTATTTTAACATCCAATAATAGAAAGAGTTGCTGTGAATGATACAGGTGAGACATTGAAGAGGCTGTGTTGTTTTCCAACCATGTCCTATTGCATCGAATTTTTATTGCTCCCCAGAAGAACATGGCAGGCAGTGTGAAAATTCAAGATCCCTTCTGCACAGAAGCAACTCTAATACATGTTACATTTCTGCAGTGCAAACCCAGTTTTTGGATACCAGCACTTAAGATCTTAAAGTCAACATTTTTCTCACCTTTTCCGGTCATAGCCAAATATTTCCCGAATGTGTTTTGATATTTCCTCTTGGGGTTCCCCTTCATCTTCAATGAAGTCATCCATTTCAGAGTCATATTCATCATCATCTATTTGTCTCTTATAGCTAATAGGTGGCCTTCCAAGACCTAAACGATAGGAAAGTGAAAAATATCATTAGTTGACAACATGAATATAACATTAACTTAACATTACTTCTCCTTGCTATACCTTGGGCACAGCCATTTTACAGCTCTGAGGTTTAAGGTGGAAAACTTCTGCCTCAATTTAACTAGCAGTTCTCAGAAACTCAGAAAAAGGAAATACTGATATGTGATCTTCTGTATTACAGCGGAAGTATCACCAACTACACTCTGAGGAAGCCACCAGACAGGAGCCTGCTCTTTTACAGGGTTTTCTAGGTACTTATTTGGTGGAGTCTATTCTGCTTGTTTCTGCTGTGAAATAAATCACAGGTTTGTTCTGCGGTTTCAATTTTCATGTACCACGTTAAGCATCTGTTATTTAAGACACTATGAAATTGTGAAGACTAAGCATAATTAAGCAATGCAGAAAGTCAACCCATGAATTCCTCTAATAGCATTCATATACCAACATCTATCACAGGCTGCTTGGTTTCCCCCTCTCCACGTAATACTTCGCAACCCAGGCCTGTATTTCAAGGAGCATGAGGAAAGGTAAAAGTGAATAAAAAATTGCAAAGCAGAAAAGCATTTACTGTTAAACACACTCTGAAAAAGGCAAAGGACTTAAGACAAAATAGTGCATAACAGCATCTATGATTGTCAAAGACACTTAATGACCTCAACTCAAACATACATAGAAATTACAAAAATAACCAAGTGAAAATATTTGCACCAGAACTTCATACCTTGTGGGTGAAACCCAGGTCTGTGCCCTTGAAGAGATCTCATTCCATTTATCTGTCCATTGCTAGGTCTCGTGACTAGGTTTTTAGAAGAAATAGTTTCTGATACAACAGTACACTTGGGTTTTACAGTTGGAGCCAAGCCACCACCTGGTCGCCCAGGTCCTGTGCTTGGGTTGATGCCTGGCCTTCCTGGTCCTGCTCCCAAGCTGCTGCCTGGTCGCTTGGCTCCTGTGCTTGGACCGATTCCTGGCCTTCCTGGTCCTGCTCCTAAGCTGCTACCTGGTCGTCCAGGTCCAGTGCTCAGGCTGATTCCTGGCCTTCCTGGTCCTGTACCTGTGCTGCCACCTGGTCGCCCAGGTCCTGCATTTGTGCTGCTGCCTGGCCTTCCTGGTCCCGTGCCCAAGCTGCTGCCTGGTCGCCCAACTCCCATGCTTGAGCTGCTGCCTGGTCGCCCAGATCCTGTTTTTGAGCTGCCAGCTGGCCTTCCAGGTCCCATGCCTGAGCCACTGCCCAGTTGCCCAGGACCCAGGCTAGAGTTGTTGCCTGGCCTTCCAGGTCCTGCAGCTGAGCCACTGCCCAGTCGCCCAGGTCCTGGGCTTAAAGCGCTTCCTGGCCTTCCAGGTCCAGTGCCAGAATTGCTACTCAGTCGTCCAGGTCCTGCATTTGAACCACCACCTGGATGTCCAGGTCCTCCTTTGCCTAAGCTGCTGCCTGACCGTTTTGCATTGGAGTTGATTCCATGCTGAAGTACCGCAGCGTTTCCCGGTTTTGTGTGAGCAGACTTTTTCAGGCTGGATTCTTTAGCAGATGGTAGTCTCTGAGCCCCGTTGGATGCTGGTCTTGAGGGTGGCACATGAGAGCTCAAGCCAGACTTCCCAATACTACTGACAGACAATTTACTATGGCTGCTACCAGTAGAATTTTTTAAGGAGCCATTCTGTGAGGTTTTTTCCATTTGTTCAAATCTGGAGGACGATGACCGCGGATGTTTTTCAGTCAATGCTGGTGCTTTGGGTTTCTTATCAGTACCACTCACAGATGAGGACAGACTGCTTTTTGGTGTGGAATGTTTATTGACTGAGCTTTTACCAAGCTTTGCATGTACAGATTCTTTCTGAGACGTCCCCTTTTTTGAAGAACTGGATATCCCTGCATTCTTCATCTCCTTCTCACTCCTCTTATGCATTTCTGCTCTTTTGTTTTTGCGTCCCAGATATTCCCTCTCTCTCAGTTCTTCTGCCGTTCTGGGTCTCTCTTCTACCTTTTTCACAACTTTTATTTCCACTGGCTCATACTGTTTTTTTTCAGCAAGCCTTAAGAGCTCCGCAAAGTTCAGAGGTGCTGGTGCACTTTTTGGAGGTGCCTTTGGTTTCACTGCAGTTTTGGATGGTTTCTCTTCATATTCTTCTTGCTCATGCTCAGATTCAGTCTGGCTATATTCAAGTTGCTCAGTTTCATCTTCTGTCACATGCTCAGCCTCTGGGGCCTGAGCCACATTCTCACAAGCCTTTTTCTTTTTAGACTTCTCTTCAACAGGAATGCCATTATAGCCATAAAAATTATCCTTTGTTCGTGAGGCCATAGCTCTTGCCTTTCTGTCATGCTTCAGTTCAATACGTCTAGCCAAGAGTTGTTCTTTCTTTCTTCTTTCTTCCAGTGCTGTAAAAGAAAACAGGAGAAAGTTGTGCAAAAGCGTTATTTCAGTTTATTCCAAAATGACAAACCATTTAGGACAGTTGTTTAAGGATATCTGGCTAACAGCTGTTCACAAAGTGATCAGAGGTCAACCAACAGGGCAAGCTAACCCACCTGAATAAATTATTTGACTTTGCAGGAGTAACTAAGTCAAATGCTGCTATTGCAAAACCCACCAGGTGATTCAACCAAAGCAGCTTTCCAGAACACTGCAAACTAAGGAGAATCACTGTAGGTGGAGGGACAGGACTTGTGGGATTCTTTGGGTAATGGAAGGAGTTCTGAGACTGAGCAAGAGAATTTTGAGACTGTACAGAATTTACTGCCAGATGTTTAAGGGAAGCGAGGAAAGGGAATCAAAGAATATTGGGGGGACAAATTTGGAATACAGGCTGTGTATGTGTAGAAGGGTGTACAGGAGAGAGAAGCAGCCAGCCACAGATAAGCAAGCTGCTGGTTGCTACATTTGTCAGATAGAGCCCTGTGCCTTATCTCCACAGTTTGTCCTATATTCTTATTGAACAGGTTTTAGAGAGCTTACTTATGCATAAAATACCTGTCTTAAGTCCGCGTGTGATCTGCTGACAAAGTTCAGGCTGAACTAACTGGTGAATCGGATAAGAATGTCAGGTCTGAATGCCAGATACTGGAGAGACCAAGGGAGCAGGGGCCAAATACCAGAAAGACTAAAGGAAACCATCAACTAAAAAATGGATAGCTCATGCTGTGAGTGCGTCTAAACGTGCCATGCCCTGCCTCTCTTATTCTGTTGTCAAGGGCTGCAACTGTAGAGTATGAGTGCACACACTGCAATGGGGAATTTATGCTCAGTCTTGCTTGTGGCTGGACCTGGCATCAGGGATAAGAGGCAGGCTCATGACTGGCTCAGGAGAGGAAGAGTAAATACCCTGGGCCATCCAGTCCCTCAGATTTCGTTACCTTAAAACATTAACATCAGAAGCAATGCAGTCTAGTTTATTCTATAGACTATTTAAAGGAAATCTAATACAGTGGAAAAACTGTGGCTCAAGTAAAGCTATAATTTTTTTCACACAGATAAAGCTTTTCAAAGTTAGGTTATCGAAAGTCCACATGGTTCCTTGCAATATCTATTCATCTTAACTATTTGTTAATCTCCAGTGGTAAACAGTGGTGTAGCTGATTAATATTTAACTCCTTTGGAAGGCATGCATCGTCCTTACTTATTCTTGGCTTTCCCTCAGCATCAGTTATGTGCATAAATTTCAGAAACAGATGCATAGCTGTATTTGCAAAGCTTTGAATAAGATGATGAGGTCTCACAGAGGCAATTAAAAGTCTCCCACAGAAAATATTTGGGGCTGTTACCTTTTTTTCTTTTTTCTTCTTCTTGCCGCCTGAGAAACGCTTGCACTGCTGCAGACTCTACACCCTTGACTTTTGGAACCTTCTTAGGAGGACCAACAGCCAAACTGTACCTTTTCTGCAAAGAACAAAGAAACATGTCAGAAAAGTTACAAAATGTAAAAATATTCAAGTTTTTAAAACTGAGTTGCAGAACAGCCATGTACCTTTCTACGTGCAGAGAGGATACAGATTAAACAACGAATGCCCACTGAAGCTGAGGGATGTGACCGATACACTGGGCTCCCAGCCGTACTCCCATTTCAAGCTAAGGAGCAACAGGCCTCGTGGCCTTGGGCTGAACATGAAAGCCAGAATGCCCTTGGCTCTCATGCAATGGAGGGAGGGTGTCTTGAGAAATATTTTGAAAGGTGGTTTCAGAACCCAAAAGTGCAAGATAACCAAAGTACAGAACAAGGTACCAGAGCTACAAAGATACCTATCTTGACTATACCACTGACTAGAAGGCAACTACTTCACCCCATAAATACTACCTGCAGGATGGGCCCAATTTGAGCTCTCCCTGAACTGCAGCTGGAATGCATGCCAGGTCACTCTGTCCTGGAGCAGGGATACTTGTAGTTGTGACTACAAGATCCTTCCTTATCCAAGAGATATAGATCCTTTACCCACAACAGAGCCATGGTAGGCATACTGAATAAATATTACGAAACATTACTAATCCACCTAGCTATTCAATACTATTACAAACACTGTATGGATAATTCCATTGGACATAAGCCATTAGCAAAGACTAAGACTCTAAAAGGAGTTCAGAAACAAAGGGAGTCCACTCAACCTCATGACTCAATGGGAGGGTCCTCTTGACTCTTTGCAGCTCTGGTCTGAGTTAGAATCAAGTTAGTGATTCACAACTCTCCTTGGCATGATTCTTCTATGCAGTTTTTAATTAGGTGACCCTTGCCAAACTTATTGAACTCTACCAAAATATTTTTTTATCTCAATAAAATATATTGCTGCTCCTCTTGAATGAGACATGTTCTGCTTATCTGTGACAAGGGAATAACTGTGTTTCCCATTCACTTCTTTGGAAAGCTGTGTCAGGTAGGGAAATAAAGAGAAACAAGTAATATGCACTAGACTTAGAAGGAATGCAAAAGCTGCATCAGTAATGGGATACAAGTGTTTCAGTTAATTCTTAGTCTTTGATCAAGCAGAAAGCAAAAGCAGACTACAGCCCAAGCTGCAGGTTTACAGGTCTGTTAGGGCTTTCAGCTTTTTTGAGGACACTCATTTCAGTGTTATTCAATAAAAATCAACTAAAAAATGGAATTACTCCAAATCTTGGAAGTGACTTCAAAAGCATAATTAGTATGTTAATCTGAAGTCAGCAATACTGATTTTAGTTCCTGCTGCATTGATCTTAAACCTTGATTGCACATCAATGAGTTAGTGATCTGCATACCAGTTGACCTGAACAGGCACAGGCTTCCACTCTACCATACTTATTACTTGAGACCACTAGATGAACTCAGACTAACTGTGACAGATTATGGACCCCTCACTTTGCACCTGGCAATTACAGCACTCACACTTACTGTATCTTGAAGCAAAGCAGAATGTTTTCATGTAACATTTTTGCTTGACAGCAGAAATTATAAAGAGTCAATTACTTCCAAGAACATCCTATAAAAGCTCTAAAGATTACAATGCTGGTGGATCCTCACTACAGACAGGATTTGCACTGCTTGCCATGCCTGTTACAGTCACTCTAATAAAACAGCTTGAATTCTATGTTATTTTGATTTTAATTTGGAATATTATTTTGATTTTAAAGGAGTTATGGCAGCTACGAGAATATAAAGCATGTTAAAGCCCTTAGAAATAAGTAACTAGGATGGTGTGTGCTATGGAATCGTTATGGACTCTGAATTAAAACAATGGGTACTGGTTATGGATCTTGAGTCAAAACAGTAGGTACCAGAAGGGACTGGTTTTGACTTGGGACATCAGCCAAAGATGAAATGAGTGTGCACAAGGATGGGGTTCAATCAGCAGACACAGTGAGAAAGGCTATCCACAACCACCAGAGGACCCCCACTCAACATAACTATGCATGTACTGGGGACATTTGCACATGATAATGACTTGCAGGAAATAACAAATATGCTAATCATTATCCCCTCCCCCCCTTGTATTCGAAGCAATCACTAAAGTTAACCAATTATTTGTAGAATAAGAATATAAGTAAGGTGAGGTAACTGAAAGCCACTCATTGTGAAGGTCAAGAAGCAACTATTCTATGTATTTTTGAACAATGACTCTGCTAAAAAAGTGTCTAAATACTTTGTGTTCTGTAACTGTTGGCAAACCTGTCTTTGGTGGAGCTATCCCACATGTTCCCCAGTGCTGGAGTAAAGAATTGCCTGCTCATCTGCTTTGTGTAGATAAGTTCTTCTCTATTGCAACCGCTGACATGCCTGGATGTCTGTCCAGTGCTGTACAACTTGGGTTCCAGCAGCTGGAGAGATGTAAAGCTATCTATTCTGTGCCCTTTTTTCCTTTTTCTGTTATCTCCAACAAATGTTATTTTCCTATGTTAAGAGTCCAAGTGCTTCTCTTATTGGGATCTATAATGAACACTAGTGCTGGTGTGCTACACCTGTTTGGGCATTACCTTCCACAAGTGTGCCAATTATCAGATTGGGCTTTACCACGATAAAACAGACAGAAACAAAAGGCTTTGTCTTCATCCCAAAAAGACTAAAGAAGAAACAAAGCAATGAGAGGGACAGAGATGCTTGCAAAGATAAATACATTAGAAGCCAGTTAAACCCAGAAGCAGATAGAAAGCAGAACATATTTAGAGCTGGCTTTTTCTTTTTCTATTTGAAGCTTGAGAGGTTTGGGGTTTTTGGGGGCACTTCAGTAGTAAGCAAACAGATTATACCCTAAACCCAGGAACTTCCACACGGATGGTTAAATCTTCACCAAATGAAAGAGCTGAGAAATATGGCCACAAATATAAACATTACTAATAAGAAAAGCCACACAAGTTAATATACCCAAAAGGATCTTCCTAGCCTCATACAGCCTTATGAAACTTAACTAAAAAATTTCATTTGAAAAAGATACCTACATGCAAATGGTTTAGAAGCAATAATCAAGCAAGCTAGTAGCATAGGTCCCTATAGATTTAATTGCTTTTAATTTCTGATCCACAGAAACAGCAACACCTGAACAGATCTTTGGATCAAACCCATACATTATCATGTGTATACATGCATTATGCGGCAAGATTTGGAGACTAATTCTACCTAAAATGCAGCCAAAACTTGCTCCAAAAAGAGCAGCTACAGAAATAGGTATTTGTAGTCACCTTTAGTAATTTCTGAATTCACTACAGCACAATTAAAGATACACAATCCACGTAGCTGCAGCAGTAAAACCAGACATGTTGCCTCATCACACTGAAGCTCATTCACCAAGTCATGCTTTGCCACTGCTAACCTAACTTGGCAAAACTTGGTTTAATTGTTCAATTTCTACAGAAGTGTTAAAGCCAGACAAACCAAAGCCTTTTCAAAGCAGGGGATACAGGTGGATTCCATCTTAAGGGTATTTTCCAACCTAAATGATTCTATGATTCTGAAGGTTTTAGGCCTAGGGAGCACCTTTCAAAACTGCTAAACAGCAGGGACAAATGTAGATTGACCTATCCTGTTAGGAAGCCGTACAAAGAATTAAAGTGATGGAGAGGCAGTTTTCAGGCTTTGTTTTGCTGCACTACAACTGACAGTCCAGGACCAGGTTTGTAAAAAGCAGTTTAACAAACAAGCCATTTTCTCACTGCCATTAATGTGGCAAACTGTGCAAAATTCAAATTAAAAAGTCTTCCTATCAATATATTAACCAAAAACTGAAAACATAGCTAAATGATTTCTAAATACCCAATTTTTGTACTGTGAATCACTACTGATGTTGACAAACGTTTTCTTCATATTCATTTAGAAATAGCATAAAATAACCAGCTTAAGTTTAGTCTTTTTAAAAGCATGGAACCAAGCACACGTCCCACAAGCATTGCTAGAGTGTGTTACTTCCAGTGCAAACGGAGCTGCATCACATTCCAGGTAAACCAGACAAAACAACGCAGGGACTTCACGCAAGCAGCACCTGCACTATTCTGGCTGTTTACAGCTAATGCCAAGTTGGTTAACTCCAACAGAGAAAAGGAAATGTATTTCCTTTCAGAGAGCAGGTGAAGCTGCTCCCAGAACACTGCACTACTGCAGCTGTAAACACCAGTCACCTCTCTGGGTAGAACCTAGGTCAGGTCTAACTGAATGAAATATACAAAGTGGGCACTGCTTTTGCCAAAGGAAAAAGGCTGGGGAAGTGTCTGTCTTCAGCTGTGTGCCCTCAAGAGGTAACACTTATTTTCCTACAAGTGAGTAGTATTTCTCATGAGGTTTTTCATTTCTTTTGCAAACCTTACCATAACTGCCCATCCAAGAACTGGCTATCCCTGAATCTGACCTTTTACTTTAAAAGTATGGTGGAAAGTCCATCATAGTGCAAAATCTTAATTGTTTTCCACTTGCAGACAGAATGAACTGTTTCAGCGGGCTATTTAGCAATTACATGACTGACAAGGTAGCAGATTTTTCTCTGAGAAGTATACCTCAAATCAGAAAGATTAAAGAGATTGGTATAGGTCTAATGAAAAACCCACCAGGCTGTATTCACCGATATATTCACACATGCATGCTGACTTGTGAGGGATATATACCAGATACAGTTCGTATACATACAAATAAGGCATCCATCCCTAAAATGCAGAGTGCCAGTAGCTAGTAGCCAGCCCTGGCCAGCAGGCAAGCTCCAGTTCACAAGTTTTACCTGTGCAATCTGTTCTTGAATCACTGACTTTAAAACATAGCACATGATCCTGATACAGTTGCAGCTCTTTTGATGTCAGCATTGAAGTACCAAATCTTGGGCTGTAACACAGATTTTATGAAATAATTCTAAGTTTTGTGGCATCCAAATGAAGCCCCAAAAGGTCTAGATAAAATACTAGACCCAGCCACAAGCAACACAAATAGTATTGTCTTTATTAAGGAACAATATTTACACAGGTAGCAACATAGATACAAGTGATCCATTCTGCCAAGCCTGATTCTCAAGTAGAGCATCTGTGCAACTAAATTTCTTTTATGGGCTTGCAGACACAACACGAACACCATCCCATCCGAGCTATCATCTGATACAGGCAACTTGCAGAGGTTCCCACAGGGTGAGGTTTTTTGTTTGCTTGTTTTTCACTGGCAAGTTGACCCCCATACAATGTTACAACATTCTTCCTGTTCTTGCTTACCATTCCCCCAGACATACAACCTTCTCCAATAAGAAGTCCCTGTTCCCCCCTAAATATTCTTCAGGATATAACTTTCTGATAACACCAACTAAGAGTTCATTCACCCAGGTAAGCCACAGGTACATCCTTGTTCACATCACCCGTCCTAACGCTAGTTCTTCAAAAGGCAGCTTTCCAAATCAGTATGTGATTGGTTGTATTAACTGTGCAGGGGTCTCTGCTGTAATCCTATGCTCACACTTCCAAGGCACCTACTACAGTCCTGGCACCCTCCACTCCACAGGCACCACGCTGGGGTTACCAGCGGCTCACTCTGCAGTTAAGACTTGGTTAGAATACATGCACGCAACACTTTCTCAACTACTGTTATCAATATCTAGTTATGACAAAGTCAATGGTAGCTACCCAAGTATGCTTAAATTTGTTTGATTTGCTTCAGGTTCTAACAGCCCCTACCTAGGCACAGGCTTTACTGATAAAAAGTATGTCAGCTCATACTGTTCTTGTCTCCCAACACCAATTTGAGTTATACATTTTACTCCTAAAAGGGCAAAAATAATTTTCTTCAGATTTTGCAAGTGCTGTCACAATGCCCCAGCTGAACCACTAGCTGAGAAAAATATAGACATTTCCTCAGTTAAATATTGCTTCACACAGTAAAAAAAAATATTTAAAGAGTTAAAAAATATACTTTATGCTTTCCTTCATGTAGTGGTATTGTGATCCCCACTTTCATCTGCTTACACAAAGAGAGACCAGGAATAGGAAAGGCACAGTTTCAGCCAGTGTCTGCAAGCGCCTGGGATCAAACTATCACGGACAGTCACATTGAGAAGAGTACAAGCCCTCCTCACCCCTTGCCAGCTGTTGACATTGCATATCTTGCATCCTCCTCCTATGGATGCAGATATGGTGCAAAGCATTCCTAGGGCCTGTTCTGAGACAAGTTATCATCACATAATAAATGCACACAACCAAACAGGAGCCTGGTTCAACAACAGCAGCCTGTACATTCCAGCTCTCTCTTGCCTATGGGCAAGCATTCAACAGTCAGTAGACTGCAGTGTCACAGGCAGGCTCTGTAACAGCCCCATCTTCTGAAAAATATCCGGGATTTTGCTACGTGTTTATTTCACAAATAATTTCTGGTAGCTACCTGTATCTGTCAGCTCGCTGGAGACTATTTTGAAACAACTCATACTCACTATGTAGCAGCCTGACTTAAAACGAGACTTCAGCAAGTGCTGACGTGGAAAACAAGCTGTTTCAGTTTGGGGTGACCTCTTTGTGGTTAATCACTATTCTGGATCAGATTTTTTGTAGGTTCTGTATACCAAAGATTCACCCACGGTTAAAAAAGAATAGGGAGCTGAAATAATTTCTAATAAATTATTGACAACAGAAACATGGTGAAATGAAAGAATGACTTGATTCCAACTATGGCAGGGTTTAAAAACACAACTGCAAGACAATTCCATATTTTTAAGAATATCTTCCATACAAACATCTCAAAGTGCTTCACTGCATCGATTATGTCACATAAAACTTGTGGCATAACAAATTACATCAACTTCACAAAAAAAAAGAGTGACATAGAAAGTATTTAAAAGTTACTGAAATCAGCATTACATCTTCTAATTGGTATCATGTCTAACTAAAGCAAGATCAGCTTGGAAATCTAATGAGCTGCTAATATGAACACATGTAACAAGATATATGCACCCAATACTAAAGCCCCTATGGAACATTATGTGAGGAGACCAGGGCTCTTTTCAGCAACTGCTATAAAGGTTATTATTAGCACATCGTTAATAGCTTATTCACTAGTTTATATATGTGCTGGTTTATTTAGAAACAAAACCTGATGCAACTAATGGGGCACTGAAAGGCTGATTTCAGCAATGTTCCTTTTGAATCTGGATTTCCACGGGGAGATGAACAAGCAGATCAGTTTTAACAGGGGCATGATGCAATACCTATCTTACACAGGTCCCTCTTTTACGATACAGGGCCATATTATTTCTTAAATAAAGTTTTTCTACAGGTTCTCCTTTTGAGACACAGATATATATTACTTGCATATGTTATTCTTTCATTACAGCAGGCATGGAATATTTAGCTTAGAGCACTGTAAAGTTTATTTTAAACTTCTCAAAGGGAAATTCAGGGGATATGCTGATTAATGCAGGAAGTAACATTTCTGGAAGCCTGTTAACTTTACATACCAGCAAATTTTGTAATTAGCCCACATGGTATTTTTAATAAAAATATTTTATATTAATAAAGAATCTTTATATAAGAACAATATTATGTACTAGCTTTAATCTAGTAGAGATACTTTGATGTCCACCGATCAGAAAAGCTCCACAGGCCCTCTTCTGAAGCCTAAGGGCTGCAGATCACCTCAAGCAGTGCCAAGTGCCTCTCCACTTTTGCTCAGAGACTAAGGCCAACTCTGCAGTTAAAAGCTGCACCAACTAACATGGTAGAATGGCAAGAACCTGAACTGCTTCAGCTATGCATTGATTTACACTCTCACTCTGAGTTAATCTAGTAAGCAAATCCTAATCCTGCCTTTTCTAAAAGCAGAGGAACAAACCCCTCATCCAGTGGACAAGTAGGATTGCCTCTCTCCACCGTGACAGGTATTTTATCAAATCATCATGACTTACAACTATTTGTGACAAAAAGTAGTGGTACATTACATTAAAACTGCACAAAGAAACTAAGAAGGTAAAGAAGTTTTAAACATCTAAAGCAAGAGCTACAACAACCCAATGACAATTTAGTGGAACAGCTTGCTTTAAGAATCACAAACCAGACATTTAAATATCTTGAAGTATTTATAGGTTTGATATCTTTATATTTATCTTACAAACCATATTTCTTCAGAGAGCTGGAGACACTAAATCATGCTAAATATGCAAGAGTACATTTAATAAGATTTTTAAGACAAGATGGAATCAAGATGAATTACATTTACCATACAGTTGATCCCTAATACCAACTGGTCACAACATTGAGCATTAACAAAATTTTACTAGTGAGACAGATACTTTAAATTCTTGAGCATCTCCATTTCAGCAGTGTCAGAACTAAAGACTCTGCTTCTCCTGTTTTCCCGATAGTTTATGCTAAAAGCAGATACCATGCTCATTTACACTGGTTTACAAGAACTAATCCTAGAAACACAGAACTCTGGCACTGGGTTAAAGGACAGAAAAAGTATTTCCCTAGCTGATGCCTACCAAAGAAAATATTTTTAACCCAAATAAGCACACACAACTTATTATTTGGGTCCTGGCAAAAGGGTGAAACCCAGCATACTGATATTCCCAAAGGCCACAGGCCTTTCCTACTGCCAGACTTCATTCAGCTAAGTGGGTTATTTCATACTGAATCGACATCGAACTGATATCCTGAGTTAAAATACAAATCGCTGAAATACAGACTTCAGAATAATATTCATAATAAACCTTTCACCAGTCATCCCCATACAGCTGTGGCAGGCTGTTCCTTAGCAATGGATACAAAGGTACTGGACAACGCAGCCCATTCATCCAAAACTTGTCATTCTTTGTCTCCGACCCGCATTTGAGAACGTGGCAGACTTCTGTTTTCAGAGCAAACAAAAGGACTTATCCGACTTTTAACGACAACCACTGCCTTCCCGGGCACTGCCGTTTTTGCTCTCAGGACCTCAGTATTTTAGGCGACTAGAAGGCGCCAACCCCGGCCGCCCCTTCCCAGCTCCAGACGTGCCGAGACCTGTTGACAGAAGGAGCCCCGCTTCGCCCCCTCCCCCCGCGCACAGGGTGCACCTCCAGCCCCCAGAAGCGAATACCTCCGGCCGGCGAGGGGAAAGGCCCGGCCCCAGGCTGGTCGGGCAGGCTCTGCGAGTGCCAGCCAGGCCCGTAAACCGGGCTCCTCGGGCGGGTCCCCAGGCGGGGCCGAAGCGAGGGGCAGAGGCCCAACCACGACCCTCGGCGCCCCGCGAGGGGAGCGCGGGCCCCCCGCACGGTGCGGCCCAGCCCCAAGACGCCGGGAACCGTCTCCCCGGGGACAAGCTGGGACGCCGCCGGCCCAACGGCTCTAACGGCTACCGTGCCCTGGCCTCACGCTCNCCGGCCGCCTGCCCCCGCCCGCAGCCCACCCCGCCGCCGCTCGGCTCCGCTCGCTTCCGGCTGCTGCCGCCTACCCTTTATATCACCTCGCCTCGCGCTTCGCGTCACTGTGCCCGCGCGTCACTTCCTTTGTGACGATGGCTTCGCCTCAGGAAACACGTCCGTTGGGGAAGGCAGGAGGGGGCGGCCCCGCTCTGTGAGCCCCGGGGGAGTGGTGGGGCCCGGGGGAGCGGCGCGGGCGGCCTAATAAGGGGAGGCGGGGCT
>VZTU01001877.1:141502-162499 GCA_013400835.1 Zapornia atra | reverse complement strand
CCACAAGCAGCTGGCGCCGCTCGGGGGCTGGCGCTCGGTGGTGTCCCTCGGGTTCCCCCCTCTGCGCACCCCAGTTTCACCAGGAGGAACACGGGAGAAACACCTGATCGGCCCCCGGCCTTGACATAGAGACGCCGCAACAAATTTCTGCTGCCTTGCCCCCCTTTTTAATAAATACCAGCGCTTGGTGTGTCGGTGATTTTGTGGAGGTCTGAAGGGGAAGAGCCGTTTGGGGTTGCTCGGAGGCTGGCTGGCTCCGGTCGCCCGCTCAGCTGCTGAGGGGCCGCGGTCAAGCAGAAACCCTGCGGCAGAGGAGGAACATGGCTTTCTGCAGCGACCCTGCTCGGCTTCTCAAGCCTTGGCTTCTAGGGGTGCCCCCGTTTCAGCAGCAGTGCGCTCCTGGCCCTCCCTGTGAATACCACCTGATAAAACTGGGCTCCCAGAAGCAATGCTGCCCTTAGGAGCAGTGAAACAAAACAACCAGTGTATGCGTGCAAACATTTTTCCAAGTCTCTGACAACCGGGAAAATTGTGCAAGCACACCAGCTGGCTGAAGACTTCTCCCTTGCTTTCATTGCTGGCTCTTTTCCTACTACTGTTACCAGAGAGCCAACTGACAAAAATGCCTCTGCACTGCACCGCTTCTTGTAGAAACATGGGCACTGAGAAGTGGTTTTTTACCCCTTCATTTTACCCTTCTTTAACATAAATTCCTCTTTAACAATGGTATTACTTGACTGCTCTTCAGTTTCAGTTCCTCCGGGTTCCTGCCTTTTCCAGTCTCCCTTTGCCTCCTCACTGCCCTCATTTTATTTTTTCCATATCTGAAATTCAATTCTGGGTGCAGCTATAAGCCACATTGCAGCTTGGGATAAAGGCATCCAGTGTGGCCTTATTGAGGGGAGGGCCAGGACAATATTCGAGGCACTGCACCAGTTAACTCACAGAGCTTTTGTATTTCTTCGACTACAGATGTGAAGCTGTTCCTGTAACGCTTGCTCTGGTATCCCTGCATGGCTCTGCAGAGTAGACACACCTCTTGATCTCTGGCTACTTTCTCTGGGGCTACAGTCCTGAGGCCTTGTCCTGTAAAAACTTGATCTCTCCCTCTCTTCCCCTTTTAATTCTCCATTAAGACACTGCACTGACTTTTTACTTCTGGGTCAGATCTAGATCACCTTTTCTGCTTTCTCCCCTCTTTATATTATTACTTTCTTTAAATTTTTAGTTTAAGTGTCTTTTAATTTTTGGACTTTCTGGTCAGTCTCTCTTCACAGGCAGTGAGTGGTTCACTCATTTTTCTCTCATCTTTGTCATTCTGTTACCCACTATGGTTCTGCCAAGAAGGGTACAATGCTATTTTCTGGTAGTCTGATCTGCCACCCCATCACTGCTGCGGTGGTGCTTTAATCAGAATTTCCCTGCTCTGTCCTGAATTTCTTGTATCCCTACTGCTGCCTTCCTTGAGACGCCTTTTGGTATGACTCAGATTCCTGTATAACAACAACAGTATTGACAGAGGGGTGATTGTAGCTCTTTGGCTTCCTTGGCTAAATGCAGTTTTTGTTTTGCGGACTGTGATCCTGAAGATGAGTGGAGAAAATCTCTCCCTGCACCTAAAAGAGGAGTTGCGACCAGGTCAGGGGACAATGGCTTTGCAGTGGTTTGTTGCATGTCACTTTTTGAATGTTACCTTTTCCTGTGTATGTCAATCCTGTGCTACCACACGTCCTGCAGCAGAGGGGATCCATGTCCCTGTGTGGCCAATGGAGACATACTAGCACTGTGTAAGTGTGTGCTGCAGGCGTTTCAGAGGGCCGTGGCAAAGTACGCTGAGCTGTGTCAGGATTCCTGGCTTGCACCCGTGGCACTTAAACCCAGATCTAGCATATGCTAATGTCAGCACAACGCCTTGGCGTGGTCCAGCCTCTCTCTGGCAGATGCCCAATAACAAGTGGGAACCTCTGTGACATGTATGCCTCGAGCTCTGTCCTCCCTGTATCTTGACTCACTTCCCAAATTGTGTTCAGTCGCAACAGTCTTCTCATATGTTTACAATGTGAACTGATACAGTCTAAGCTTGCCAGAGTTCCTCAGCACAGCCATAGTCTGTCAGCGACAAGAGAAGAAACAACTTTTGTGCCTCTAAGCCAAACTGATATTTCTGTTAAATAGAAACCAAGATCGAAAATGTTTCTTCCCCTTTTTGTAACTCAAAAAAAAAATCTCAAACTTGGCTTGAGAGAATTGTAAGCCACTGAATTTAAACCTACAGCTTCCAGAATACCAAAATAACTCCTCTCAAATCTCCCAAGAACCTGTTATTTCTGCCTCTGAAAAAGTTCAGATCAATTTTTCTTTTTGCACGCAACTTTTTAAGAAAAAAACTTATTTTTATTAAATATCTTCACGTTAGGAAATTACTTGGGAGTAGAACTGTTTAGAAAAGACTTTGAAAATTTGAGGTAATATTCCACCATAAAGTGTCTTCATTGCAAGGTTTTCATCAGCTGTATCCAGCCAGTTTGGGCTCCAGCCACACTTCAGGCATGTGACTAATCCTATTAACTTTAAGTTAAGTGTGTTTGAGTGTTTAAAGGATTAGAGTCTTAATTACAGGCCATCTGCAGAGGTCAAATATCAAAGGCTGTTCAGAGCCTGAGTTTTAGTGTTTTCTGAATGAGTAATATTTGTGTGAGTTTCCTTTTCATCCAGCATCCTTTCAGCAATATGTTGCATGGGTGCTCCAGTATGGCGGGTATTACGCGACCTACATCATCATCATCATGTCCAGCAGACAGGTAACCAGATCAAAAGCTATTTAGACACTAGCAGAGCTGGCAGTTTGTGCTCAAAAGCCTAGGACTTGGAAGACAGAGGCCTGAACAAATCAGGTTTGCGTAGCATGGTGCCAGCCTACTTCATAGCTGCTCCTGATCTGAGTTATTAACCTGTAAGGTTTTTTCCTGCTGATATGTTAACCAGAAATGAAAAAGCGAGAATTAGCTAGTATTGACCATTATATTTAGGTAATTTCCCATAGATACTTGTCCAGTCTGTGCCTGAAAACTCAAAACTCACGGCTTTCATACTGCACAGTAATCTCTCCTGCTGTTTGTTTATCTGCACCATGAGAAAGCCGTTTCTGACATCCAACCCAGATCTGCGCTGCTCACTGAGTGTTTTCAGCAGATGAGTTTACTACCCTCCCGCTTAGAAATACAGTGCTTATGTTTAGGCCCACCCCCCACTGGGTCTCCCTTTTCTCTAGCACAGACCACTCCCAATTCCTCCAGTGTTTCCTCATAAAACCTCTAACGTCTGTTCTAGCCAAAGCAGGATGCAATACTCCAACTGCAGGTTTACTAGCCCCGAGCACTACAGAGGAATGGCTTCCTTTGCCTGGCAGACAATATTCCTTTTTATATAGCTCCTGGTGCTGTTTGCCTTCTTTGTAGAGGCCTATCTGACTCCTGTTGGGTTTGTGATGTACACTAACCCCCAAGTCTGTTTATACAATGATGCTGTCAAACTAGTAAATCCACAACCTGCTTTTGGGATGTCGGTAATTCTGCGAGGAGCGAAAGCATGTCCTTTGAATCACTCTCCCCCACTGTAATTTGCCGAGTTCACTGAGAGCCTAACGCTGTCCTCCAACACTTCCCACTCCTCCCAGCCAGTGGCTTTGGTAAGCAACAGGTCTGTTCTGCTGTCTGAGGTAAATATCAAGAAAATATCAAATTGATGCTGTGGAGACACTCCCACAGAATTCTCCTTGCATCCAGCCAAATTACCAGTCTGCTCCTGCTAAACAGTCCCTGGTTTACACCCAGTTGTGTACTTGCCCATTCGTGCTTTGTCTGAGTTGCTTGTGAGACAGGTGGTCATGCGAGACACTGTTAGAAGTCTTCCTAAAACCCAGATATTTGGCACCTGCAGCTCTTCTGCTATACATGGGA
Organism: Zapornia atra; assembly: GCA_013400835.1. Taxonomy (NCBI): domain Eukaryota; kingdom Metazoa; phylum Chordata; class Aves; order Gruiformes; family Rallidae; genus Zapornia; species Zapornia atra. Next base: position 158,540 of record VZTU01001877.1, on the reverse strand, counting down.
GCAATTACCTAATCAGAGCTGGAAGTGAGCTTGTCTGACATCATTTATTCTGCACAAGGTAACCTCACCCATACTGGTTTCTTTTCTGGGTACTTAAATGTGTCAACAGAGGGAGAGGTTTAACTCGAGCAGCAAATTGTTTAATGGTTCAACTGGTCACAGATGGGATACAGCTTCCTAACACAGGAATGCAAACTGGACAAACTAAATTCAGAGCATGGGAATTCCTCCGTATGTGATCTAAAATTATCAGTCATCTAAAATGATGTTAAAAGTGATTTCAAGTAACTGCCCTGGATTTTTCAGGACAATTCTCAGCTTCGTGCTTTAAACAGACTATGAAATTTTCTGGTCCAGAGATAAGTGGAAACAAATACATTTGCAGCCCAGCAAGCAGCTAGCTGGGTAGCAGGCTGTGACTGCCTGTGACTATTCAGTGCACCCTCAAGTCAATGGGTGAACTGTATTACAAGGGTGAAGAAGTGGGCCCTGTGGATCTCCTATCAGGTGATGAAAATATGAACATCATGAAAAAAACCCCACACAACACAAAGAAAAAGTACAGCTGCCAGAAAGTGTGGATACTGGCACTCAGCAACACCAGCTGGTGGAATAGCTGTTATGTGCAAAGTGTTCCCTTAATCTGAGAAGAAAGAAGATTAAGAAGAAGGAGAAAAAAAGATAATACTTGTATTTAATTTAGCTGTTTAGCTTATTCAGTAGCTCAGTTAGCTAAAGTATCAGGAAAGTGCCAAATATCCATAGCAAAAAAAAACCCCAAACAACCCTCTATAATATGTGGTATCAGGATATATAGACAGTAGGTTGAACTATTTAAGCAATATCATAAGAAGAGTGATGAAAATGACCTGCAAAGAAAGGGTTGTTTTATGAGTAACCTCCTTTCTGTAGTTGCTAAAGAGAAGGCAATGAAAAAACCCACCATCACAGCAAATGTGAAGAAAGCAGTATTTAAACACTGATCAGAAGCCATAGTGCACAGATATTATAGAAATTAAACAACAGGTGTAAGACAGACTGCAAGGCTGAGAGGCAGCTGCCCCAATTCAGCGAGCCGTTTCCAGCAAATCCATCCTTCGTGAGCAAGCTCACTGCCCCGAAACTCCTGTGAGCCAAACCCCCATCTGCATTTCATCCCAGGTCCAGCTAAGAGACCAACTATTTGCATGGAACAGAAACTCTGAGCAAATGATACTTCAGGTGCACCAGTTGGAAAGCAGAACATTTCCGACAGCAATAGTTAGCATCTCGGCCAGATCCAGGGACTCCCTACAGTGCTGGCTGTAGAGTTACATTGTCCCAGAGTCCCTCTCTGTCCCCATGGCCCGAAGGATGTCGTGCAGTGTCGCTGCGGCTGCTCATCTGCTTTCCAGCCGGTATGACCGGCACCGGAGTTTGTTCCTCCTACCCGAGAGCAGATAAATAAGTAAGCGATAAGGACTGAGCGCAAGGCTAGCAGTGACGAGGCTGAGTAATGAAGGCGCTGGCTCATGCGAGTCGCTGATGGGCGGAGGTGGGGGGTTCAGGCCGGCTACGACAGCAGGTGGCGGTCGTGGCTTTCGTACAGCGGCAGCTGGCGCCTACGCGGGAGGAGATGCTGCACAATAGCGTGTGCGGGGGGCGTCTGTGACCCCTTCCTGTGCCAGCCGTGGCTGTTCCTACTGGCTGCTTCTCAGGCACTTCTATACACGGTGCCTCCAGCGCTGAAAGGCTCCGCAGAGCCCTCCCACCCCCGAGCCTTCCAGGAGGATATCTTTCCCCAGAATGCTGCTGAGAGATAAGCAACGAACAAAAAGAGCATACCGCAGGTTTGTCTGTTTCCCTGGAAGCATTCGGAGCGCTTCATCGCCGTCCTGCCTGCGAGGCTGCGAAGTGTGCCTGTGCCACATGCAGTTGCAGATGGTTGTGGCATCTGAAGCAGATCGAATGGATTGTACATTTTCCCGTATCGCTCTGGAGCCAAAGCATCTTTTCAAACACTTGGAGAACTATTTCGATTTATTTCCCAAACAGTGATGAGAGCTTGATTTGAGAGTCTGCTTCATTTTGGAGAGGGCTACGGCACTTCTGAAAGTCAGGCTACCAGCTGTTTGTACAGATCTCTACTATATTATACATGAAAAAAAAAAAGCTTCCAAATGAAGAAAACCTCAAATGAACTGTTTCTTGACACTCTGCTCCTCTACCTAGTACACTGCTTAATCTCATCCTCTCCCTGCCTTGAAGAAACTCATGCCCAGATTATCAAGTACCCCCACTCTCCAATATTAACAGATACTCTATCTTTTGCATGTTATCAGGGAACAAGCTCCACAACCAAGGGCACAAAAAAATCCTGCACCTCTCTATCAGATCAGAGTGTTATCTCCAGTGTTTCCTTCACTTATCACAGAATCACATAGAATCACAGAACGGTCGGGGTTCAAAGGGCCCTCTGGAGATCACCTAGACTACCCCCTCTGCTAAAGCAGGGTCAACTAGAACAAGTTGCACACAATCATGTCCAGGCAGGTTCTGAGTATCTTCAGAGAAGATGTTCAGCTAATGTAGCAAAGTTCAACACAGCCACATAGGAAGGGGCGTTTGTTTTATTTGAAACTGATTTCGTGCATACTTTCTCTCACAGACTGTTCTCAATCCTCCTCTTGTGCGTACGATGAAGATTCATGTGGTCGCGTAGCTGGGACAGGACTGTGGTGCAAACGAGGAGCTGAAGTTGTCCCAGCACAGGCAATGCCTTCTCTGGACGGGTGCAGCCCTGGACACTGATAACGGGGCCTGTCAACAATCCCAAATAAGGCAAAGTTAATGAATTGGGTCCAGGAGCAGCAGGAGATGGGACCAGAGACAAGGCTTGAAACAGGGCTTAAACATAGGTCAAAGGTTTGCCCAGGAGATGGGGCTGATGACAAATCTACAGCATAGGTCCAAGGTCCACTAAGAGACATGGCTAGAGACAAGCTACCTCCAGTGTAGATCTAGAACAACTGCCTCCAACATAGGTCTGTGATCCATCCAGGAGGCTGCCCTTGGTTTTCTGGACCCAGGTGCCTTCAGAAGCTGCACATCACATTCCTTTGCCCTTTCTTTTTTCCTGATCATTTCACACTTGTACATTGCTCATTCATACCTCATCCATACCATACCATACCAACCTTAATGTATCTATGCCAACTCCCTATGGGTGTACAATCACGTCACAGGAGAAGTCAACCCAATGACCAGGTTGTAAACAATCCAATGCAAACTAACACTTCAGTCATCAGGAAGCTTACCAAAAGCTGGCGCAGACTGAAAACGGCAGCGTGAGGTGTTACCTATGTGAAACTGAATTTAGCAAACAGGCTGCTGCCTCCTACATGAGCTCCATCTTTTGAGTGTAGCCCCCATATTGAGCGCTTCACAGTAGTGTAATCTCACACACAATTTTCTCAGCATGGTTCCCTGCAGTGATAAGCTGTATTTACCATGCAGTTGGCATAGTCAAAAATCAAGAGTGTTCTATTTAAAACTAATAAAATAAATTCTTGGTTATCATCCTCTGCTAAGTCTGGCTTTGTGCAGTGTCCTGAGCCTCAGTGCAGGGATTGTGGACTTAGAAATAAAGAACATAAGGTCATTTGGAGCAGTGTAGATTCAGCTAAGCAAATGTAAGGGTATATTAATTCCAATACGCTCTCAACAAATTGTTTGGCTTCATATATTTAAGCTTTTATGCAATTGCTTTTACCTAAACTTATTTCAACCTCTGTTCTGCAGACTTGCAGACTTATCTCCGATTTCCTAGAAGAAAGTTGTAATTTGTGGAGCATATTGTGCTCATTTGGTGTAACCGAGAAATAAAAAATGTGCCTCATTGTAATGAATGATGCTATCATTTCTGACTTTCTTTCAAAGAAATGATCTTATTCCCAGTTTTACATTGAAATAGATCACCATTTTATCCTTAGCACAAAAATTTCAGGGAAAAGCAATCCATTTTGTCTGAGCATACCTTGGTAAATCTAATTCCATTCCAACAATTGAGCAGTGCAAAGAGGATTGGAGCTTACCATGAAATACCGAAATAAAGGTCAGATTTGTAGCAAGCATAAATCAACATTCTTGCATGGCTTAAGTGGATTTATGCCCATTTATACTAGGCAAGAATCTGGCTCATTACCACTGGATGAACTACAAAGAGAGCATCAAGCAGGAGATTGAGTTCTAACACTTAGTTCCTTGACTTGTTAGCTCAAATCAGATTCTACGCATTTTGAAGACTTTATGTTCACTGTAACTGAGGAAGAAGTTGGCCTGGAAGTAGGTTGTATTCCCTCCCTTGAAAGTAAGCCTTTCAAACAAGGTCAGTACAATGCTAATAAACCGCTTGGGCAGAATGAATTGTCAGATATTTCTAATCCATACATTTCAAGTTCTGAAATGCAGACTTTAGGACAACATAAATAACACAAAAATCAGTTGATTGATCGTTGAAGGTTGCAAGGATTTGGTGGTGCTCAGCAGGAGATGATTTGACTCATTCCCCTTTGATGCACCCTCCTCCAAATAGTGCCATGTGAATATTTAAAAAGCTTGCAGCACACAGAAACTGAGCAGCCTGTGGCTCAGGGAGGAGCCAGCCCGTGCTTGGATCTGTGCACCATTGCAGAGTCTGAATAATCATCTCGCAGGGTTTCACATTTGGCAGGGTTGCATCAAGCTTTTCTTGGAGTGTTTGTGGATGTCCTAAGCCAGTGCAGCTGCTGAGAGAAGAAACTTCTGCTCTGGCTGCCTTGCTGGCTTTTCCATTGCCCCTTATTTGTGCTGGCATTGGGATTTGTACAATTGCACAATGAAGCTGACCAGGAACCATTCGGCTGGAAGCAAACCTAACAACAACTAGTTCCCCTAAGGCCACAGCTTTCAGCAGTGCAGCCAGACTGCTGTTCATTGCGCTTTGCTCTCCCCGCGGGCTGGAGAAGGAGGTTAAGGTCACTGCTCTGCAGAAGGACAGCTACCTGCCATTTTCCCTGTTTGATGGGCTCAAGTGCAGCTGGGAACAATGGATTCCAGTCCCAAAACACTGACCTCTTGGCCTTCAGCAAGACTGATGGATGGACAGGAAGGACAGGCAATAGAGAAACCTGAGACATGGGGAATTTTGCCCCACTGGGCAAAAATGGGGGAGATCATAGATCAGGCACCTCACCTGCAGGATCGCTGCCTTGAGACCAGCTGGGCTCTGCCAAAGTCAGATTTGGTGTGTGAAATGCAAAAACTGCTCACAGATTTTTTTTCCCCATGGGTATCAGTTGATGAATAATCAATGCTTATAATGCTGTGTCATTCTCTCCACTTCCCAGGCTGTTACTAGAGTTGCTGCCTTAGAGAGGTTTTCTCCTCTCGGCTTGGTGTCTGCAGCCAGATCCTCTCGCAAAGTCAAACTCCTGGATACCATTCGCTGCCACAAAAAGTGTAAAACCCTGGTGTTTACTGCCTGTCACTAAGAAAAGTGAAGAAACCCACTGAAAACACCACTGCTATTTGAACAGTAAGGTCCTTTTTAACTAGCAAAGCTGTTCAAAAGTATTTTTACTGAAGCATTTGAAAAGAACACGCATATTTGGGACCAGAAGAGCCTAGTTGTGGAGCTGTGCTATCACGTTTCAGAAACTTCAAGGCAGGTCTGTGGCTGGAAGGGGAACTGTGTGGAGAAGCAGCAGATGCCGTACGAAGCCGTGTTGATGAGCAAGCAGAAACACCCTCCAGGGGATCCCTTGCCCACCTGATATGTCTTTTAGATGAATCAGAAAGCAGGGGCCACTTCCACTTACAGATGTCAGATATCTCTTAGTGTTTCCCACGACCACAGGAGTTTTAGCCTTCATGTCTGTCTTAGCTAAATGCTGCTCTTTCTAATTCTGTTCCCCTTGTATAAATTCCCTGGCAGTTTTCAGTTCAGTTAGCTAAATAAACCATAATTTCCTGCCTCAAATGTCAACTATTGTGGCCCAGGGTTCCCTAAGGGTCTTGCTGCCTTTAGATCAGCTGCTTCACAATCTGAGCACATTCTCCTCCTTCTTTAAAGCATATTCTTTGCTTTTTTACATGAGGACTTCCCCTGCACAGGAAATCCAGGCTTTAACAGTAAAGATAATAGGCAAGTCATTTTCTTCAGCATCAGAAGGGTTGCAGGAAGCAGTGTGGCTATGGCACTGAATCCTAGATTCAGCAAGATTCAGTTCATGCCACTCGAAGGAGACATACTTCAGGCTTGGGGTTTCAGATGGGCTAGGGGCACTGTTGAGACCTGTTCTCTCTTATTGGCTGTGGGAGGTCTTCATGATGTTACAACATCTTTTTTGGCCTGTATTCCCAGGCTGCTTCCCTACGTGTTCCACACTTCTGCTTTTCACTAAACAACCCCTAAAACTTCTGAAGATAACTTTGGACTTTCCTCTACAGGTGAGGAGGTCAGGACTCCTTTATCAGGTGAACTGCTGACCCAACAACAAGGTGCAAATAGCTGCAGATCTGGAAGTTGCAGTCACAGTTTTAACTCTTTCCTGAGAATTAATGTGCAAAAGGTGGAGAATCAATATCCTCCTTTCTGGTAAACAGTGCCCAAGGTAACAGACTTGTATATATTGCAAATGCTACTCAGCATTCACTGAAGAAATGCCCCTCCCTCCTGAAGGTGCTGCTGTGTTGGAGCAATGGAACGAAGGATACTGATCGCTGCTGGGTCCAGTCTAGAGACATGTCTGATGTAGACTTTTCACTCCAAAGAAACCTCCTGATTTACATTTTCAGTAGTGTTTGGTTTAGCTGGTTTGCAGGTCCTCTCCACCAGCCAGTGTCCTCACCTCCATTCAGATCCACACAACACTTCAGCTGGGAGCAAAGGCCACAGTTATTTTCACATGTTTAGAAATATAAGCAGGCAACATGTAGTCAGAATGCCGATGGTTATGCTGACCTAACGCAACAGTAATACTGCACTCCAGAAGCAATGGTATCTCTTAAACAGGGGAACACTTGCCTCTTGAAGGTTTTTCCAAATGCCTGGATATATGAAGATCCCATGTGAAGGGTCTCCCTAAGGAGGGATCTGCTGAGTACTGGGCAGATCTCCACCTTTGTGGTAAGGTAAGGAGGTCTCTTGCCCTCAGAGAAATCACCAGGCTTGGGTGTTATAAGAATGGCCTCTGCCTGCTGCTTACCTCCAGGTCCTTTCTGTGTGCTGGTTTCTGTGACAAGCACAGTGCAGACAAATTGTGATGGACTGTTTATATAGTCACACATTGAAAATTAAAGGTCAAATCCCAAGGTCCTTAGCAAGGCAAAGCTCTTATCCAAGTCTGTGTTTCACAACCCAGGCTGTGTTTGGTAACCAGTTTGTCAGTGAGGGAACCTCACTGGTTTCTGTAGAGTTATCTGAATAATACCTGGCTTAACTCCTGACACTGCTGAGACCCCCATCAGGTGCAAAAAAAAGATAAGCTTCTTGATGTCTATTCAGTATAAACTCCTGTCCCAAAATTTTCCCAAAGCCTACACGAAACAGCAAGCCACCAGGTCTTCTAATTTATGCTTTTTGAACCCAAAGCAGCAAGAAACTCCTGGTGTGCAGAGCTGAGAAACTTCACAGATCCAGGGAGCTCTCTGGTGCTGGCCATGCCTTCTCCTGCACTGCTCAGCAGAGCTAGATGGGAAGGGAGCTGCTGTTTTTCTTTGCTGACTTCTAGAAGACTTTGGTTTTCTCTATGTCACCCTACTTGCCTTAAATTTTATGTTACCTCCTGGAAGTTGTCATATTAATACAGCAGTTGCTATGATATTAAAGAAAACAACCAATTAATGGTAGCATGTTTCTCTCCAAGTTTGAGTGTTTACAGAAAGTTTGCTGCTTCTTGAATCTTTGATGTCAAAAAACCCCATCAAACCTCACTTAGAAGCCTTATCACTTTTGCAATGTAGGGGACAAGATTTGAAGCAAGTGTGTCTATGTAAATGTTTAGATTGCTGTATAAATGAACATAATCAAATAAAACCTTGGTACCAGTTTTACTGGCATTTAAGTTCAAATCTGTATGGTTTGGAAGCCTCTACTTGAGATGTCCATGTAAATATGGAGGGAAAATTTTTATCTTTATTTGGAATAAAAGGAAAATGTTACAGCCTGGCTTTGTGGCATGGAAATCTGGTTTTGGAGCTAAAATTGGGGCATGGAATTGCTATTGACACATCTTCTCATTCATCTATTTACTTGAAATTTGGGGGAGAAAATATCTTTCAACCAAGCTGGGCCATGTTCAAAGCCTTAACTGATAATGCCTGGGGCAAATTCACAACTCTGACATTTAATGAGCGCAACTGATGGCTCTGAGGAGTTTGACTGGCTGCCAAATTGATATGCCTGTGTATCCCATCAGTGACTGTTGTACCTAATTTGATTATTTTTTCTGATCTCTGTTGAATTGATTTTTGGACACTTTGATTGGCAATCTTGATGAAGCACTGCAAAGTGGACATGAGATAGGAACAATGCTAAGCAACCAGACATAAAATGACCAGAGCAGTAAGAAAGTGTATTTGTTTTTCGCTGTTTAAACACTATTTACCAGCTGGGAAACTGTCTGGTGTGTTATATTGCAGTTCCATTAAACTAATCCAGAGCACAAACACATCACACAGTGTGGTCTTACAAACACCCCTTACACAAATACCCCTGCATGCAGGAAGCGATAGGGCAGGAATGGCTTAGGCGACGGTCGCTGGAGACACAGATGGGAACAAAGGGCTGTCTAGGAGAAATGGGATACTGTGTCAGGTGTGTCATATCTAGGTAAGGTTACATTTTCCCCATAAGTGAGGGATCTCTATCCACCTGTCAGCAGCTGCTCTGAAATCCTCTGGGATCACTGGAGCACTGGCAGAGGCAGGCCTGGAGCTGGTTGAAGAGAGAGTTGGGAAAAGTGCCAGGAAAGAGGGATTGGAGAAAGGATGTCAGCTGGTCACCTGCATGAATGTCAGGTCTGTGCCATAAGCACAGAATTAAAGACCCTAGATACAAAATTAAGACCCTAAATACAGGCAGCTGGGAAGCTGAAGTCTGGCTGTGGCAGATTATGATAGATGTTGTATTGCTTAAATCTTGAGTTGCAGAGCCTGGCCCTTTTGGGGATATTTGTCCTGCCATACTGGCGGGCTGCCAGTGTTGTCCTGTTGGCCTCCTCTCCATCAGCCAAGAAATTTCTGCCACTCCCCCAGTGATGAGGAGGATGGTAACTGTTGGAGAGGAAGGAAAAACAGGCTACCTGCTGGACTGCTGTCAATTTTACCAATGAAGTTACTCGGATAAGTAACTTGAAGTAGGCGCCATTTGATAAAACTGAAAGAACTCCATTAATAGCAGAGATCTCTGCCACATCCCCACCCCACTGGCTGGCAACCTTCCAGTTAATAAATATTGCCTTTCCTTGCACAAACTCAACCTCTTTGTACTTTTCCTATGAAAGCCTCTTCTTTTCCTGAGCTGAGAAAGAGAATATGCCAAGCAGAATGGTATGAGGTGGGATGTGACCCAGACCTTTGCTTGCCAGTCATGAAACTGGTACTAGTTAAAATATCTGAAGTAATCATGAGATTAACCACCTCCAACTCCTCTATTTTAACCTTTCCCTGACTTCCTTCAGCCTTATCGGCACCTCTTGTTGCTGTCCTGTCCCCCTCAGTCCAAAACCCTGGCTCAGTGGCTGTTCTCCTGCCACAGCCAGGCCATGTCTTCAGCTTGGTTACCCAGAGGAGAGCAGCAGGGATTGGGCAAAACATTGGCTCTGCCACTGCCAGTTGAGCTGGAAGGGACAGGCTGCTCGCTGAGCTGCTCCCAGGACACTGATGCACTGATGCTCAGGGACCCTGTGGAAGACCTTGCTTGGACTCCCTTTGCTCAGCAAGGTGGGCCAAGCACTGCATAGCAGATCGTCTGTTTCAAGAGCTTAGGTGAGGTTACTTCCACCATCAGTGAGTTAATAGCTCTTCTTCAGAGCTGTTTTATACCTGATGGTCTGAAATATTTAAGAATAAAAATGACCACTGCCCACTGTTAGAAAGGTGCCAAGTTTCACTTTGCTTTGTAAGATTTATTTCTAGGCTTGTGACTTTGCAAGAAAAAAATCCATAAAAAATGCATCATTCTGCTTCCCACCGTGTACCCTTTTCTTTCTTTTCTGTCTTGATTTTAGAGGTTGCTATTTTAATAACTGTTTGCACTTGGGATCAATGTCATGCAACACTGAAAAGGCCAAAATCCTAGCTTTCCCAGGGGAAAACATTTCTCCACCCATCCCTATGGGACAAGGCAGCCTTCAGCCATGTGTCTGTCCTACAGCTCAGGCTGCCTCTTGGACATGCTGTTTTCATCTTGTCTCCCTCCCCATGTGACACTGGACATGGTAACTCACAACGGCAGCAGGTTTACAGGCCTCTGAATAGACGAATCTGCTGAAGCACAGGGACTTCAAAGAGCTGAGGTAAGGGGAATGCTGTGGTTCAACGCTGGTATATTGTGGTCTATTTTAAGCTGCTGTGGTCCCTCTGCATTGCAGCCCTAAATAACCTCTGAACTTATGGCCACAAAAATTAAACTGAAAACCAAATTAATTTGATCCGCAGACTGGCCAAAAAGGAGTCCTATTTCAGCATTTAACAAATAAACATAAGCTGTAAATATGTCTTTTTGTTCCCTTTGGTTAAACATAGACCCACTCAAGTCCTTTTTCCTTCAGCGCACCTCTGCAGAAGTGGTGCTAGAGCATAGCTCCTGATTTGCATCAGTGGAAGTCAGAAGACCATCAGCCCACTCCCACTCTGTTTTCTTGGTCAGTTTGAAAAAGCCAACCCATATCAACATATTTTTCTAGTTGGCGGAGTGATGTGGCTTCTCATCTCACACAGGTTGCTTTGTTGGCTTTGTTCTCTGCTGTCTGTGCATGCAGAGGGGCTTGTCCCCATGTCTGCTATTTGATTTTATGTTTTCTCATGCCCAACCTGTCTGACTGCCTTTGCTCTTCAGTTACTGTCTCTCAAAATTGCTCTAGTCACCCTCTTTTGCCATCTCAGAGGAAAGGCACAATTGCATTATTGTACTGAGTGAATGCATTTTCTCATACATGTAGCTGAATGGGAGATTATTTAAATATCTTAAACACTCTCCTAATTGGAATAATGACATGCTAGGAATGGGAGCATGAGGAGAATTTATATTCAGACGACTGAATTTCAGTGAATGAGTAATCAACTCCATCACTTCCTACAAGGTTAAACATTTTTTTAAAGCAAATGGTTACTGTAAAAACATTTGACTGCATTCAAACAAACAAACAAACAGAAGCCCAAGACTGGCTATTTCTGGTAATCTTTAGATCTCGTGTAATCTTTGTGGACCCATTAGCAAAGGAGAAGCTGACTTGAAATGCTGAGGGCTGGCTGGGTCCTCAGGGCTGCCCCACCAGCCCCTGCCCCATGCCCACCCCAGCCATCCCGTGTCTCCTCATCTTCTGCTGTCCTGGTGCTGGTGTGAACGCCAGCGCTGAAAAGCCCGTGCTCTGAGCCAGATTAGGAGCGCAATTTGGGTTAAAAAATAACCCAGCAAAATATGTTTGCTTGTCTGTGTGTGTGTGTTTGAAAGTGGGCTCGGTTTCCCCATGTGATTCATGGAAACGCTGTACCAAGGTCTGTGCTGGCACGAGGGCAGCCAGGGGCAAGGGGAGAAATGAGCAACCTCAGGAGCCAGGAAGGAAAATAACGCTAGCTGATATTGCTGCCAAATGTTGTGCCTTCTGAAGCCACTGCCTTAGACCAGAGCAGTCAATCTTAGTGCCTCCAGCCTGTGCCTTAGCAAGGCCGTCCCATCTTGATGTCTTTGCTTACAGCTTTATTCTTATCAATAGGTTGGTCAGTCTCTTGGTCAGTTTATTGCTCTGAAGTCAATTATATGCAGTTATTCAAAACTCAGCGTGTAGTGGTCTAATCTAATCATTTCTATATAGAAAATCTCATTTTCCTGTCATCATATTCATAATAAGTACCTCAACATGTGCAATCATTTAACTAAAAAAGCCTTTAGGCAGCTCTGAGTGGTTAAGCTTTGTTGCCACTATTCTCTTTTGCATCCTCCAGTCCTATGCTTTTCTTTTTATTGTTTCTTTCCTGAGAATTGTTTCTGTAATTAATTTCACTGGCCTTCATCTGAAACCCATGGAGGTGAATGCACAGCCTTGCATTAGCTCCAATAGGCGCCAGATCAGACCTCCTGTAAAGGCTTTAGCTTGAAATAGAGAACACCTCTTTGGCTGTGTGCTTGCATGGTTATTTCAGATACCTCAATCAAACTGGAGATACTGATGCAGAAATGCAAGCTCTTGTAGGCACAACATCAGAAAGTACAAGTATGTAATATAACATTAATACAGGGCTTACTACAAGAGTACTCAGAGATGCCCACCACAGCGCAGGCTGCGCCGTGCCTCGCTCATGCACCCAGCAAGACCTGGATGGCCAGAGACAAACAGGCCGTTTGTGGCAGAACTGAGACTTAAATCCAGATGACTTAAGTGCAAGCTTAGTGCCTGTCCCCCTCCCCACTCCCAGCTACACCTCTCATTCTGCTGAGGCACAATGGTGGATGTGTCTGTACAAATGCAATATTCTCTAATCGTTCCCTTGTCTGATAATATTATGGGAGGCAGAACATTAATCCAAAAGGAAGGGCTGACGTTTGGGTGTTTCTATCAGCCCCGGTACTGTTTGCTTGCACAGCAGCAGTTATGGACTCTGCCACTGACAGCAATGAATAACACTTTCCAGTGTATCCCTGATAAGAAGACTCTTCGCAAGACATCATGTGTATATATCTCACAAGGCTCAAAGTTTCCTAATCCTTTTGCCATTCCACTTTTCAACATTGTCAGATGCACTGCCATGTCCAGCCTTGGAGGAGAGGCTTGGGCTGAAGGGACTTTTGCTGCCCAGTTTAGATGGTCCTGCTAGAAAGCAGCCATCCGTGACTGAGGGTAGTAAAACCAGAGAAGTTCCAGTTCAAGTAGAAGCAAATCCTTGTTCCCATTAATTACTCAAAACAAAGCAGCAGTATTAATGCAGTGTCCCTGCCGGACCATGCTCTCATGGAACTATGAAGTTCACCTTAACTGCTAAAGGAGAGGCCCTTTTTCACAGCAGCAACATGAACATTCATGAGTTACCATGAGATGAAAAGCAGGCACCTAGCAGTGTACCCTGAAGTCAGCAGTTCTGCAATGACATATGAGCTGATCTCAGCACGTTTATTTCACAGCAAAACCACACTGTTGTCTTCTGACTGTGGAAAACAGATGAACTCTACAGAAATTTTAACAACTACAAAAGCTTTAAAAAAATTTAAACCCGTTTTTAGCAATGAAGGTAAGTTTCAAATCTATTCTTTAAGCTCAAGCATTTGTAATTCACATTTTGTAATTCTAAATCCAAATTCTGTTATTTATGCTGAATTTATGGTCCGTTCTGCTTTGGCCACTTGCTGACCCTGTCTCAGAGGCTACACCAACTCTGGTGACAGACAGAGCTTCCTCTGTGCCAAGCAGGATAAATGTAAAACTGTTTATCTAATATGACAGTACTGCTAATGGTGCAGAGGGGTACTTTGGACTTCTCCTAAAGGGTACACTGATCTTCATTATCTTCTGTTTGCATTTCTTTTTGCCCTATGAAAGATTAGGAGATAGCCAGCTTAGCAGAAATACTGAAGATGATAACTTCAAGGACACATTATTTACTTGATCAATAAAAGTGACTTTGGAGTATGATCCAACATGCTTTCTGAATAATTGTCTTAGACTTCAGCTCCTAAATGCTGCCTAACTCCCAACTTGCCTCTTACAGCTGGTTAGTAACAGGGACAAGAATTTGTAGGCACCATCCAGATCTTCCTCTGTCAACTATTTTTTCTTCTTTAGCTAAAAATCTTCAATAGTTTAAATAAAAATTCTAGTTTAACCATCTCAATCTTGCATAAGGTGAGGCACAGGACAAGCAAAAGGGCAACTGAGATCACACAGGTTGGCTATGGTCCAGTGAGCAAGGTACAACTGCTGTACGCTTTCCTAAAATAAAAAGTGTTTGTTAAAAAGCAATCTTCTGGCAAGGCAGAGACAGCCAACCCAACAAGGCAACTAGTAACCAGATTTTTATATTTCTCAAGGCCTGAAATTGTTTTCCAAAGACATCAGATAAAGCCAGCTTTGCCTACTTCTACTTACTTCTAATGCTCCTCTCTATTTTGCCCACAGGCAAATGTCTGAAGCTTGGACATTTTTAAGGTATACCTGTGGAGGAGGTGAAAAAAAGTCCCAAATGAGCCTTAAGTACTTCCTTACTTGCAAGAACAAAACCAACCAAACAAAAAAACCCACCAACCAACCAACCAACCAACCAACCAACCAACCAAAAAGATTACCTCACATCCTAGGACAGAACCTTTACAGGAGCGAGCATGAGCTTGCTGTCCTTCCCTTACCTGATGCCAAGCAGCGTGGGGTGAGTTGGGACACAGCCTGGCACCACCACACTGCTGCTTAACCTAAAATTTCTTCTTGCCTTCACTCCCTGCTTTTGGCAGCTGTGGCATAGCTTTGGTGCACCAGGTGGAAAGGAACTGGAACCAGCACCAGCATGTCCCCTTCCCATCAGGAGACTCATGCCCTCTATTTGCAGCACAAACGCAAAAGTACTTGAAGCCTAATGGCTCGGTGGTGTACCGAAATGTTAAACAAAACACTAAGGGTGGCAGGGGAAGATCATTGCCTTTGAGGCTGCTGTCATGGATAGTTATGGTAAAGAAACGCTGGCTCAAATTTAAGGCTGTGCCTTCCAGCTTGGGAACTTAAAACAGGTGAATCACAGGGGCAGTGTGGCTGGAAAAGGAAGTCCTGAGTTTAAAACGAGAGTGCTGCAGCTCATAGACAAAAAAGTGCCATTCCAGGAAAGAGGGCAATGCAAGTAGCTGCCCTGAGCTACCCTCCAGTTGCTCCTGATACGTTGGTACACTGGTAGTTTCTGAGAGGAGCTGGATGTAGATCCTGCCTGAATTCTCTTTTCTGAACATGACTCTGGTGAGAATGAGCAACAAGCGTTGCTGCAGATGGCTGCGTGGGTGCAGCTGCCTGAAAATTGGCACTGTGCAGTTCTGGCTGGAGGAGGCTGGAGCGACAATGCTGGGAGCAGAAATTCCCAGGCTGGGGCATGGCATGACCAGCAATGCTGAACTGCACGGCTGGCAAGGTGCCCAGGGCCTGACAGCATGCCCAGGAAAAGAGAAAACCTGAAGGCAGAGAAAGCAGAACAGACCAAAAATAAATTTGAGTGGAAGGGGCCTGCAAAGGCTCCCTCACATGGGCTGGTACCTGTTGGCTTGTGCCTTTGGTCTAAGGGTTCCTGAGAGGCACCTGGGGCTGAGAAAGCCTTTCCCTCCACTGGCTTCATCCTCTCCAGCAGTCCTCAACCATATCACACAAGTTCCGCTTGTCCTTGGAGGTGGTGCCTTAGCCTTGGACATTTGGACTAGGAATCACCTGTGTGCTCCAGAGAAGGGTCTGCACCATAACTGCAGCAGCACCTTCCTAGGTGGACTTGCTCACAGTTCTCTCCAGGCTTCTAGCAGGTCCTCTGCATAGCTATGGGCTCCATGGCAAGATGCTGACACAGCAAGTGAGAAAGGATGGTGAGGAGGTCCAAACAATCCAACGAGTCCATATAACAGAGCAGCATTAAGTTTCCTGGAAAAAGCAAGCCCAACTCCTTCCTTCTACTGTTTTTACTGGATGGGTATTGTACAAGACTGTAATGTTTCTGTTCTTCCATGTCTGCCTCCTAAACATGAATTTATTGTTTCAGGATGTGATGAGGGAGTGGGGGTTAGGTGCTGAAATTTCAGAGACTGTGCCTTGTCTTTCCAGCTCTTTGTAATTACTTGGCTCTCTGGGTCTTCCCTGGGGGAATCTTCACTTCCTTCTGCCAATTGTATATGGAAATTAATTACTCTGAATCACATCCTGTATGCTGGCACCTGCTAATTAGGTGTCTGTAAGGGCTGCAAATGGGGTATGCCCTATGTACAGCTTCCTGAACTCATCCCAGAAAGGTAGTTAAGTGAGAATTTCCTCTAGTGCCAAAGTTCACTCAAAAACCTCCCTCCCTCCTTTCTCCACCTCAGGCTGCTCATTGCCCACCCACTTCCCCCCTCCCTCCCCCCTGCCCCACCTGGGTTTTTAATTTTTAGTTCACTGGAGTCCCACAGAGACATCCATGAGCACAATGATGAAATCAGGAAAGCAGCAGGCATGTCAGGGAGAGAAGTGTCTGTCCCCACTGAGCCTCTGCAATGGGCCTTTAGGTTCCAGTCATGCCTCCATGGCTGAAAATAGATTCAGGTGTGATTCTCTGGTGCTGGGCAGTAACACGTAAATATTTACCATTGAAATGAGAACTGTGCCACCAGGTCTAGCCTGGGACCAGTACCTACATGCAGGTCTCTTGTGTGATTTTTGCAGAGACCTAAAATGCCATTGGCTTTTTGTTGGGGGTGAGGGGTGTTCTCTTTTTCTCACAGCTGGTTCACTGGAGCCAAGCTTGATGTATCCAGAGCATTATGAACCCAGCTAAGTCTGAAATGTAGGCTCTAAGACAAAGCCATTTTCAATATGGACCTTTTAATAGCCCACACATGGAAAGAAAAACCTTTTTGGTTACCTTCATCTCTGCTGGATTTGAACCAGACTGTGAAGATCCCCCATAGTGTTGTCCTGTTCCTTCAATAACTGCACAGCAGTGCTTGCTCCCGTATCTAAGCTTTGGCAAGACTGTAGAAATCACAGTAATTTAAAGAAATGTCTCCTGAATTTGTTTGACACTCTGAGAGGAACCTGTCCGAGCCATACACAATTTAATTGCACACCCTGCGGCTGTCCCCGGTGGGCCA
>VZTU01001877.1:50023-131300 GCA_013400835.1 Zapornia atra | reverse complement strand
AGCACGGCCCTCGGCGGGCGCCGGTGCTTCCACTCCCCGTGCCGCCCCCCTCCCTTGGCAGCTGTTGCTCCGGCGGCGCGCCTGCCCGGTGGTCCCGCTCTGCCTCCCCCTGTCCCCACCGCATCTGCGTGACGGAATGCACCTGCTCGGAGCGTCTCCGCTCCAGCTGCCCCGGGCCGGCGCCGTGGGCTCCCTGCCCTCGCAGGCTCCTCTACTGCGTACCCGGGGCCGGCTTTGCCGCTCAGGGGACGGCTCGGGCCGTAACGCTGGTGTCGGCCGCCGCGCCGGGCAGACCTTGCTGGGTGACCTCCCACCGAGACCTCGCGTCCCCCGGCAAGCCAGTCTGGCGCTTCTGCCTCCTGCACCTGCCTGTCTCGTGGGGGAGTCATGATGCTTTATTAACGAACCAGCTATGAGGTAGCGACTCGCCGCTGTCCTGTCGGTAGGTGATGTGTGTAGCTGCACAGCTGGATTGATGGAGCCAAGCTGGTAACTGAGGTCGCGGCGGCTGGCGCCGGGCCGGACCGGACCGGCAATACCAGGTCCTGGCCCTGCGGGTGAAGCCGGGGTGCTGGGGGTCAGTGCTGAAAGAAGCCAAAAAGCCAGAAGAGCGGAGAAGCTGCACTGTTAGACATGCCGCTTCGCGTGCTCCTGTTTCTAGAAAGTGAGGGATCTGTCTGAGCGCACCAGCAGATCACCGTGTGCTGTAAGAGCAGCCAGCCGGTGGGGGAGAGCTGCCTGGTGCTTCGCTGCAGCACTGAGCACCTATTGCTGGTATCCCGGATCCCTGCGGATCCGTTGTTGGCCTGTTTTGAAATATTTTTGGTGAACGGCCAGTCCATCGCATTCTCTCTCACAGGTAGAAATCCTGTCCCTTCCCTGTTCTGAACTCACCAAGTCAGGGTTCCAAACTTTCAAATCGCTTTGCCAGTTCTGCACGGCAGCTTGTATTGTCTGATACTTGGGATGGGTTTTCCCTCAGTTATTAGCATGTACCTGCTAAGTTCATCAGCAGCCTGGGGGTGACTTTTATCTTCTGAGACAGAGGGAAGTAGCTTGCAAATTATACCATTGTGGTGCCAAACTTTTTTTTTTCTCAGGCTTTTAAAAAAATAACTAGAGAGGTTTGGTGTCTTTGTGCTTCTGTGACACAAGCTAAATTATTCCTTAAATAATGCATGTGGTTACAGTGACTTGTGTGTGAGTGTGTGACCCTCGGAAGTAAAATGTTATGCTGGGACAATACCGGAATGGCCCAAAACCTGTCAGAATTTGTTTGATAATCCCTGGGAGGCAGTATGTGGCTTTTAAGGCTAGTGGATCAGGGTGGGTCTTGCAGAGTACATTTCAAGTGAGCTTTGAAAGGAGGCATGCGTGTGTGTTGGGAAGGGGTGTACGTAGTTCAGACCGGAAGGCTTTCCCTACCATAGAAATTGCACTTTAGGAAGGTAGCTTGGGAGAGGGAAAAAAATGTTTTCTTCACTTGCCCTTTTGATATGTAAGAACACATGCTTCTGCTCTGGCTTCATCCCTGACGTAACTCTGCTTCACCGAAGGCAACTAATGCAGGTGTCAAAGCTGCAGAAAGCTGGAGGCATGGTGAGACCAGGAGCTGTGACCAGAGCTGCAGCTGTTTACCGTGGCTGTAGAGGTGGGAGGGGAGGACATCTGATCCTCCAAAGAGCTCATAAAAAAAAAAAAGGAGCTGTCACCCTTCAGTCTGTTCTTTTCTTTCTATGTCATCATCAGTGGGTTTTTACCTCGCTCTTCCACTGAAGGAGTGTGCTGTGCTGCTCTGCATGGGCTGTGCTGTGGTCTGCAAAGGGCAGGCTGAAACAGTGTCGTGCAGCAGTGTGCACTGCCCGGGTGCATGGTGTGGCCCCAGAACAGCTGCTAGCTGGAGATGTGCAGGGGCTGAGAGGCAGCGTGGGTGTTCAAGTGTTCAGCTGATGGGCTGTCTCTGGTGAGTAGCTTGCTGAAGGTAACAGCAGTTGGGCAATTGGTCTGCCCGCAGCTAGGTGCTATCCTTGGGCCCAGGCCTTATGTCTGTACCTCACTGCCTTTTGCTGCACAGATAGATCAGGTGTTTGGAGCCAGCATGGATGTCTCTGCATGACACATGATGGGGATGTTCTCTGTGGGGGCAGCACCTGAGGCATAATCAAATTAGCCAGGGGAATTGATTTGTCTACAGTGTATGTCCTCTTCCAGTACACTGCAGCATCAGCCTTAATGGGAGGACACTAGAAGAGCACAGCTGAGAGTTATGTGAATTTGCTTCCCGTTTTCAAATCAACAGCCTTTGTACGTTACTGCAGCCATGGCCTTGACACACAACCTGGTCTCCTGCATCTCCCTCTTCTTCCTTCTTTAGGACGTTCTTGTAACAAGAGTCAGAAACCTGGAGCTCCAGATCTGCTGTACAACTGATAGCTGGAAGAAACCACGCAAAGAGGCACAGATCATGGAGAGGAAGCTAGGGAGAGATCATGGCTAGGATCGCTTGTTTGCGCTGCTGCCAGGTGTCCATCGTGGCCTGGGGGGGTTCGCATGTCTGCCCCCCATGCAAGGAGAGACCATGGCACTGTGCAGAGCTAGCCAAGCTGTGGTCTCTGGTGCTGCACAATTCAGATGTGCTGAGCAGGGAGCACGCCCGCAAATAAATGAGGCTGGGGCGAAAATACCTTTTAATGTACTGTGCCAGCTCCTCAGCGGGATGGTGCTCTGAGGTCCTCCTGCTGCCAGAGTCTAGACTTGCATGGTGCTGAGCTGTGGCAGAGAAGATGCATTTGTCTGCCAGTCCTGCTCCAGCTGGTGAGCCATGCTCACTCTGGTTGGAAGTCACCTTGGAGGCAAGCTTTCACTGCTTACTCTGCTAGGCAAGCAGGGGCGTCCTGCTTAAAAATTATATGCTGTTCTCTTCTGCATAAAGCTGTGTGGGCTCAGAGCCTGTTGTTGGAGACCAGTATTAGTAATAAATGCTGTATTTGCTTCATAGGTTTAATTCCCTTCTTGTTCAGTCATCTCTGGTCCCATCTTAATAAAAGTCTTTTCTGAGACTGTCTCATTAGTGATTCTTGTCTTGGGTTTTGGGGTTTATTGTCACTGTTGGTTAAGAAGCAGTTTCTAGCCTGAGCTTGTAGGAGATATCCCTTGCCTTAAGGACCTCTCTGCCCAGCAGGCACCAGGACTGCAGGGGCTGCAAGTGTGCAGGAGATGAGCCTGGAGACATGCAGTCATTATGATGTTTACATAATGCTCCTTGCTCAAAAGGACCTTATTTTTCCCCTGAAGTTAGGACTGAACTTTGTATAAAGCTTCATGCTTTACCTTGAGGAAAACAGGGCATGGGAAATAGACACTAATTGGCTGAGAATAGCTCACTTTTGGGGGGCAGTTCCAGATCATACTGGTATGTCGTCTTGAGCAAGATGAACTACAGACTCTCATCCCAACAACATCCCCACCATACCTACCTGACTTTTATTAGGCCTAGCACAGTGCTATGTGTGGGATGGAGGTGAAACTCCCTATTTGGGACACATTTTTGCCCACAAGCCATATATTAACAATCTCCATCTCTTCCCTTTTGTCCTCTGATGTATTTGCATCTTTAAACAGGGTTAGCTGTGTTGCTTTGGCTGTATCAAGCAAGTTGAGCCCTTGATGCCCTCCCCGCTAAGTGGGAAGCAGCCAGGAACCCTCCTGGGAACAGTCATTGTTGACCCTCTGGGTAGATGCAGGATGCCATTATCAGGGGGTGGGTATGAAGGTCAGTTAGACAAACTGGGCAAAAAAAATCCTGGAAGGTATGATCTGGAAAGGCAATCCTGATTAACAAATGTTGAATAGGGAGAATTAGGTGGATATTACGTGACTTGCTGAGGAGGGGTCAAACTGCACCGATTCAGATGAATACAGAAAGCCCACGTAAATTGCATTGCTTAGAGACTCTGTGTCATGGGCAGTAGTAGGTCTAAGCATAGTTTAAAAGGCTTATTAGTAGAAAGTGTGCTCTATAATCCTCAAACTGCTGTTGAAAACAAGAGAGCCAGATCATGCTTTGAACTATTTCCATCTTTGCTTCTTACATAGGGAATGTATTATTTCTGCATTAAGGAATAAAGCGTTAGCAACCATCGAAGTCAGAAGAAGTAGCTCTTAAGGGAGAGAGGCTAATTTTACTTGTTCTCTTTTTATACCAAACATTGTTGCTTTCATTTTAATTTCCCCATTACTTAAATACATCATAAATTGGGATTTTATTACACAGGAGGCTTGTAAACACACACATTTATATACCATGCAGCCAATTATGGAAATATGGCACTTGTATTAAAAAACAAGTAAATTTAAATGCTCTCTAAACATGAGAACTCAATGAAGTAAGGGAAGGTATCATCACCTTAGGTAAGCTTAGCAGGCTCTTAGTAACATTTGTGTTAGTCATACCTTTTTGGAGAAGCCTAAAAGCTTTGGTCCTCCTGAGCAAAAAGCTGTGCTGATTTATGCCAGCTAGAGCCCAGCCAGTGTGTTATGTGCCACGATTTATTTTTTCAGACTGAACTTGCGCATTCTTCCTATGACATTGACATTCTTTGCTGTAGCTGTTGCTATGAGAGGGTGGGCTTGGATGTGGGTAACTGAAATAGGAGGCTAGAAAGTGCGGGCTTCTCTCACGCTCTTCCTGGTCCCAGTGTGGTTGCATTAAGCAGTTAGTGCTGATCGGTGCTGCAGGCTGTAGTGCTGTAGATTAAAGGCTTCATTAACTCAAGTATATCGCTCGAGTCACACGCAGCTGTTGTTCAAAGTGTGCTTTGTGCATTAAGATTATGGGTCCAGTTCAGAAGCCTGTACTGACACGTAATTCCTCTGAATGGCCAGAGATGCGTTTCTTCTGTTCTCTCTTCCTGTTCAAGTATCTGTATCCAAAATACAGAGTGTGACAGAAGAACTGAAGTTATCTCTCTCTGTGGGTTACTGCGTAATACCAAGGAAATAATAACTCCAGTGAAATTAGACTCTGAGAAGAAGATGGCATCTGGAACCCATCTTCTGCTAGCATGTGGAAACTCTTGGACAGCAAAAAGATTATTAGTTATATAACTCCTTCCCAGAGGCCTAAGTGGCTATTATGTTAGCGCTTAATTTTCCTGCTGACCTTCATGTCACACGATGCCCAATAGATCTGTAATTACAATAGAGATGCAGATTTTGCTTACTCCAGCATGTCCAAAATGAAGGTGACGGTTATTGCTTCTTATAGCCCGCTTGTGCCCTTCTTATAGCCATTTTCTACACTGCCATAATCTAAATAGCGTTTAAGCTAATGGTAGGTTTCTGCGTGACAAGTGTGTCAGTCTGGAGCATCGTCCATGTCATACCAAATGTGCACCAGTATCCAGGTGACGTGGAGCAGAAAACTGTCTCTAGGAGAAGAGAACATACCAGCAGAGCTGAGAGGTGGTAGGTGGGCAGGATGAGAGCTTTCCTGGAAGATTTCAAATGTGCTGGGGTGGAAAGGATTTCAGATACCTGCACAGAGCCCCGGGGCTCACACCGCAGACTGTGACCCAGAATTGCACAGGATGCAGTTTCTTTGGGTAAGTGCTACTCATGTCTCGTCTGTTGCAAATCTGCCTGTTGATGAGGATGGTGGCTGTTTGATTCACCTTGCTATGAGCTTACGGATATGCCTTGTTTCAACCAGCAGGCTACACTTTTCCCCACAACCTAATTTCTATGGTTTACTGCAAAACATACTTTCTAAGACTGAGGGCAGATGAGAGAAGCTATGTCACTGAACTGACCTTGAAACTTTTGTAAAGTTTGAATGGTGAGGTTTCATTTTTTGCTCCTCACCAGACACCAGCTTTAGGGGCAGATATGTTGCCAGTTGGCGTCAGGCATTGCATTTCTGATTGTCTGTCAAAATGAGTGCGTTTTTGCTAGTGGCAAGCAGTCTCTGAATTGTTGCTTGAGATTGAGGGTAAGCTAGAAGTGAAGCGAGCTTCTCATTTTTCAGCAGAGACACACGGGTCAGATCCTCAGCCTTACATGAATCATTTTGTCTCCCATGGCTTCAGCAGACCTGGGTTTGTAAGAGCTGAGAGCCTGTGACCATAGCTTGGTGGCATTATCCTGATTCCCCTGTGTCTTTTGGCCTCGTTATAGCATAAATCAGACCAGTCAGGGTGCTTGGATAGCAGTGCTGGCTTGTGCTCCATTGCAGGAGAAACTAAGGAAGTTGCATGGCTTTTCCCTGCAACCCTGATATCAAAGGAGTGTGATGACAAGCTTATCACTTAATTGACATTTGGGAAGTTTCCACTTGGCTAATGCCCCATGCATCTGTGGACTTGCACCCTCAGTGTAAAGGGCATAACACTGGTAAGCAGCTGCATGCTCATATGTGAGCATGGTCTGCATTTGTAGATGCTGCCTGTTTTGCAAGCAAAACCCTTGATACTAGTGTGAATCCTGGGACTGTGTGGGTTGGTGTTTGTGCAGGTTAGCGTTAACATCTGTCTACCCCACATTGTTGAGATTGGCTCTGAAAGTCCAATTTATGTTGGTGTAATTTGTGTCTTATACTGACTTGCCCAGGTCACAACATCTTGGCACAAGAATATATAGTGGAATAAAATATCTGACTCTGATTGTCATACTTTGACCTTACCTCCTCTTAAGCTTACAGCTTATTGGTCCCATGATAACATGGGGAGGACTGCTGCTGTTTTCTAAGGTACCAGAGTGGCACCTCTCTAAATACACATCTTTATTGGGGTACATCGCTATTTTCCCTTCTAATTCTCTTTAACACCAGTGTTTCATAAGCTTTCAGCCTGCAGGACATGAACCGCAGGTAGAGCATTTCATTCAGCTTTCTGTTTGGCACAAGACAAGCAGAGCTTGTCCCTCCTGGGTTTCCCAGCACAGCCCTGCTCGCTTTTGCCAGAGTTTGCTGATCTTAGTGCAGCTCTTTGCATGGATTTGTACAGTGAAGTCTCTTGCATCGAGTTGCCAGCTTTCCCTGCCAGCTTTCCTGCCTTCCCTTCTCCTCCCAGTCCTGCCTTCCCGTTGCCTTTGCAAAAACTGCACCTGCCAGGTGTGCACACATCTGTGTATGAGCCAAAACAGTGAGCTGCAAAAGCTCCTTTTGGCTGCTGGAGGCGGTTTCACCCTTGTTGCATCTTTGGGAATGGCTGACAGGGCCGCTGCGCCCTGGCATGTGCCACCTGCCCTCTGCTGCAGTAACGGCTCTTCAGGTGTTCTCGTAACGGGCTGTGGCAGGTCCAATGCCTGCAATGCTCTTCATTTACACATGCATTGTTCCCCATCAACTGCAGGCAAAATGAGGTCTTTGCTGACAAAGTTTTTGGATGGCAGGGCCTGCCTTTCCTTCCAAGCACCAATCCCTACCAGCAAAGCAGCATGTGACAGGGTAGAGCTTTGCAAAGTGCCTGTTTGCCCTGGGCGCCCAATATTCCATGCATCCCCTCTGCTGTGGTTGAGCAATGGGTTGGCTGGGGCCCTCCAATAAAGTGTATAAATGTTATGGTGGGTTGTGGGGTGGAAGTAAGGGGAACGTGAAGCCAAAAGGAGCTCTGTGGAGAAATTACTCTGTGTGGACCCCTCACTGCTATTACCTAGAGGCTCAGCCTGCCCATGGTGCTGACCAGGAAAGAACTGACAGTTCTCCCTGGGGCACTTTATTTTGGGTCTGCATCTGTCTCAGAGAGACTGGAGAGACACCCCGGCCTTGCCACACAGCTTGCAGGGCAGATGTCAGCATGTGGCACTTGTCTGCAGCAACAAGCCTTGAAGAGGGTGCTGCTCTCTGCTGTGGCCCTGTGCCCCACAGCCAGTAACAGAAACCTGCACTGTCTTTCACAGAAGAGTATGATATAAATAATGACAAGTCTCCTGAGAAGACATGCTCGTAGCCTGGAAACCCTCCCCAGGATGAGCTGCAGAGACTTTCTTCTCCATAGGCAGTAGAAAATTTTTACCTGGATTTTACTGTGACAAGCCAGATAACTGCTCCTTCCTATCTGAAGAGGAGTTGCCTGGGACAGCCATTGAGTGTGCATTTCAGGGTGCTGGCCAGCTGGTTCCTGAAGTTCCTCATGGCTTCACAGCATCCCTGACATCCTGGGCAGCACAGGAGGCAGTCCCACCTGACCTCGCTCACTGAGGAAGGGTGCATACCCTTGCGGTGGCAGCACTGCAGCTCTGATGAGCAAAATGAAAAGACAGACCCATTGTGGTTCAGGTTTCTAAACATCTTTAAGGGCTTCTTTTGTGAGTGTTACAGCAAAGGAAATGTTCCGAGAAACTTGCTTTCTGCTGCACAAAAAGGAAGATCTGAAGTCCCAGGAGGGAAAAGCAATCTGTGCTCTGAGAGGAGATGCTGGCAGGCAAACGCCATTTCTTTGCTTTAATTTCTGAGAGCATCAGTCTGTGGCAGTTCCTACAGCCCTGCAGAGACATTTGAATTCTTGACTGGTTTAACATGGTTGGTCATAGATGTGAAGATGTGAAGTCAATCATTGCTACTGCAAGTTAAGGAAAGTTTTTTAAAACAACCCTGCTTGTGGTCTTGTGCTGGTCTGGTACAGGACAGATGATGCCCAATAATGGAAAAAAGCAAAATCAACCCAAAATAAATGAAGTCCTAGCAAAACCACATACATAGAAGCTGAGTCTTCAGTTCAGGCTGAAATGTGTTTATCTGTAATTTGATTTTAATGAATTAACATCTGCTAAAGGAAGGCTTTGTCATCTTGAAGGCTTCCCTGCAGTCCCAGAAAGCCGAGGGCAGACACCCCATTGACTTTGTAAGGTACAGGCTGGTGTAGCGGCATCACACTTTGCCTGGCAGTAGGTCCTGTGTAGTGGAGGAAGGTCTCAGAGATTCTGTCCCATAGATTGTTCACCACAGTTAGCCAAGCTAACATGAGCTCTTCTTCTATTCAGTACGGGAGATGCCTGAATGTGTGCTGTACCTTTCTTAATTGCTGGAGGGAACACCGTGATCCAGTGACCCCAGATAGCTTTTGGCAATGTCATGGTTTAAAAGGCAAGAAGCAGGAGTGGGCTTCTGATGCAACACGTGGCACAGGCAGGGACCTGAGGCAGTGGGGGTTATTTCCTTGGCTTCAGAACCACCTGCCTCTACTTTAGGCTGTTATGGGACTGCTTCCTCACATTTCTAAAGCCTCCTGCAAGGAGTCTTTTGAAGGCAAGACTCTGGTTTCCTATTGGTGACTTTTCCCCACACCATTTTACCTCCCAGGTGTTTCCAGATGCATTTTTTTAAACCGTGTGTATAGCAGCAGAGAGCTCTCAGGTCACATTGGCAGCTGAGCCAAACCGGCTTCGTCAGCAGCCCCGTGAGCACGGGCAGTGTGACTGCTCAGCACCCAGCATTTTTTTAATTTCTTCAATTAGCAACTGAAGACAGGACAGGATTGCTGTTGTATGTGTACTGCAGCTCTGCGAACACAAGCTTTGCTATTTCTCTGTGAGTGGCAGTTTGGCCTCTCCTGCCTTGACTCGGGAAAGGGGCAGAAGTGGAGGCTGCTTGCTGTCTTCGCCCGTTACTGCATGTCTCCCTCCCTGACCACTGCACAAGGACTCGTGGTTGTACCTATTTTGTTATCCTCTGGAGAGGGCCACAAAGCTTGTCTAATGCTTCTTCTACCTTCCTGAGCCGTTCGTTTAAATACCCTTCATACACTGTGTGTTCAGCGTGGTTTTCTCCTAGAACTCATCCGAGACAGCCCCCATCAGAAAGGTACTCCCCTACCACAGATGACGGGGCTTGGTGGTAGGTCACAGCGTGGCTAAGGTGAAGCACTGGGTGGCACGTATTTCTCTTGAGCAGCGCCTATGGCTAGGGACAGGCAGCCATCTGCGGTGGAGAAACCGCACTCGCAGAGCAAACATCGGGCAAGAGACCTTTGCAACAGCCATGTCTGCAGTCTTGCGTCACTGCTGCTCCCACAGCACGCTGAGCCTCGCTCACGTGCTCCCCAGCTGGCACGTACAAAACATCCCATTCTCAACACTTGCCTGCTGTCACTCAGCTGGCCGGCCCTGCCGTGCCCCTGCCGCTGTGCCCAGGCCCAGGCGCGCTGTGCGCTGCAGGGGTTTGAGCTGTGACTCCCTCTGGGAGAAGCTGGTGTGGGCAAACGTTACCCTGCTGCTGGGCAGCTGGGGAAACGGCTGCTCCAAACTTCCTCCCTTCTTTCTGCCTCGAGCGGGAAGATGCTCATCTGGAAGATTTTAACCTCAGCACTGATACGTTTTCACCCCCCACCCCCCATGGTTAATCCAGATTAGGCTGAGTGTTGGTGTGACTGCAAATCAGGCAGGATTTTGGCTTGGAAACAAAACTTTTTTCTGCTGGAGTTCCCGTTTCTGCGTGCAGCTGTGTGTGGAGCAGCCCAGACCTGAACAGGGGCCCTTTATAGATGCCAGTTTGATTAATCCTCACTCACTGCCTGCTCCCTTGTGCCTTCACCGAAGGGAGACTTTTTTGATGCCAAGAACTTGTGCAGCAATATACCCCAGTTCACCACCCAAGGACTGAGGGCTCATGCCAAATTTTTAATTGTATTTTTCTGGCAGATAGCCATAGCTTGGTCTTGAGAAAAAAGAAGTCAACTATTTCTAGCTCTCAACTCTGTGTCAGTCTGTTGTGGAGCAAAGCTGGGAAGTGTGGCTGGAGCTGACTTTGCATAACTGGGGGGGGTGATGCCACTGTGCCATTGGGAGGAAGAAAGTACCCAGGCTGGGGTACAGGTAGGGATGAGAGAAGATAACAAACCAGCCCTAGTTTGCAGGAGTTAAAGAGCCCCTGAGGGTGGAATAGCTGCCTTGGAGTCACTGCTCCTGCCATAGTTTGTCTGGGAAAGATGGTCAGTCCTTTTGCAGGTGGGAGGTGTTCAGGCTGAGTGAGCCCTGTTACCTCTGGCTTGTGGTGAATGATGAAGTCTCTCCTGTCAGACAAAACCATGGTTTTTTGACCAGTTTTGAACAGGTCTGGCTAGGCAGCCAAGCATGAAATGAGTTTCACTGCATTGCACTTGGAGAAATGGGAGGCCCCAAGTTGTGCTGGGGAGTGCCAGTAGCTGCCGTAAAGCACTATGAGGCCTGACAAAACTCATTGCATGGCACAGGCTTGATGGAGACAGAGGATTATCAGCACACGCATTCTTCCAAAGATAAAGAAGATGTGCCATCTTCTCCTGGGTGATTACTTAGCTATACAAGTCCATTTTAGATGGAGCCTGTATGGTCTTGTCTCCACTTGAGGGGAAGAGGGTTTATCCATGACCTTTAATTTCCTGCAGCACGTGACCTTTTCAGGAGCCATCTGCCTTGCGTGCCTGGCCTGTGGCACCTCCAACACAAACATCAACCTTCTCATTAATACCTTGCATGCATAGATATGTTGCACCAACACAGTATTTCAGGGAGGTTGATTGGCTGGTTCAGTAACTCTTCGCCACCTTCCATAAACAAGCACTTTTTCTGAGAATTTTATTCAGGACCAACACAGGGCATGTATGAACCTTCCTTGGCGAATGCCAGTCAGTTCTGCCCCAGGAGCATGTTTGCTCCTGCAGGAGAGCAGAGTTGGAGGTGAAGCACTTTGCGCTCTCCTACACTCACCAGAGTTCACCAGTTAGGGCTGTACCGACTGCCCAGCCCTAATATTTCAGCAACTCTGTGGAGTGAAAAGCACCGTCTGGCTGGCCCCATTACATCTCATCCATCTTCTCTTGTGTCTGCAAGCTGCCTGGGTGAGCATAGCTGAACAGCCAGAGTGGGCCACTGAGGCCTCTGCTTTGTGGCCAGGAAGCCCCGTGCAAGCCCTGGGTCGAGAGGGCCCCTGCATCCACCCAGGAAAGGGAAGGTGTGATTCATTTGACTACTGAACAGCTGAATCCTTCCTATTACACACACATCTGCCCCATCACCTAAAAATTACCTCTTTTATGTCAGTGTCAGTGTGTACAGATTCAGAAGGCTTGGTGTTGCACCATCTGAGCAAAGGTGGGAACAGCTCATGCAGGTTCGTGGCCAGGAATTGCCCAGAACTGCTGCATTCCTCCTTAGTTCAGCAAAAGCTGATGGCTTGTTGAATTCAGAGGAAAATCGTCTCCCTTTAGTTAGGATCTGTGTACACATGGACTTATCCTTACGTCCTACTCGTTCTGGTTAAGCACAAAGATGGGTTTTCTGGAGGCTCAGCCTGATGGGGAACTGTGTTTGTTCCCCATTTTCCATAGATAAGAGCCTGTGCACGTATATGTACACTTTGTCCAAACTGTGGTCCATCTCCAGGCTGAAGCAGTTCTCCCTCTATGACTTGTACTACACAGAGGATTATTAGTGCCTTGCAAAGAGCCACATATTTTGAGGAATGAGGATTCATGGCCTTACAGTGGCAGCACAATACATGGCAACAATGCAGCACACGGATTTATTGGTGTACAACTGGGGATAAGGGCTATTGTCACAGCAGGGCAGAACCAAGGCAGGATCTAGGACACAGGATGCCAGCAGCCAGGAGAAACAGCCCAGCTGTGGATACACAAAATGGTACGTGGCCAGCCAAGGCCATGGGGAGGGATGGGTGGAGGACAAAGGCCCAGCTTTTTCTGGCCAGTGCACACAGCTGTGCTCAAGTGTTGCTCAGTGGAATGCCTGGGATATTATTTTAAAAACGCTTTTCCTGGAAAGCAGCGTTTTACAGCCCAGTGGGTGTAAGCCATATCCCCACAGCAGGCTGGCACACAGCTGGTGTCTGGAAGAGGCTGTATGCTCATTTGCTGTGCAGGCTGATTTAGGGGACTTGCAGAGAAGAGCATTATTTGATACTCCACATTGTTTCATAGGACCAGTGCAAGTTCACTACCAACAGTGAACTTTGTCTGACTTAGTATTTCAAAGTTTCTGACATCCTTTCATACCTCAGGAGCAAGATCCCTGAGATCCCTCTGTGTGGCAGCGTATTTTCTTCATGCCACTTGTGATGTAGGTACAGACAACTGGCTCCAAAATGTTAAAGAGAATCACAGCATTGACTTACAAATGTAGCTGTTGCTATTTGGATGCAGCTTATTCTGGGGTAGGGAAGCTAGCTGTAAATTTTTTGTCTTGGTTATGTGCCTGCTGCAGTCAGAACAGGCTGTCTGTGCTGTTGTGGAGCAGCACAGATATTCCCCAGGTCATACCCTGTAGTGAATATTGGTTTATACAGATGTGAATCATGAGCATCTCCTAGTGCTGCATAGTGGGGAGGCGAAAGGAGAGGTCATCCCGCAGGGACGCCTGGGTTCTTGGCGAGTCACCAATACCTAATTTACAGGTATAGTTTAGGAGCTGTTGTGTGAAGCTTTTGGTCATCTTTTCGTGCTACATCTTGTGTTCTGTCAGTTTGTGTTACCCAGAGTTACTCCTTCAGGTCTGTGACTTCTCCTGTAACTGTGCTTCTTCTAGCTTAACTTCTCAAGACATCTTACACCAATACCAAATAACAGCATGGTTGGAATACTTGTGTGATAGTGTCATCTGTTGCTGTTGAACAAAGGAAATGAGCAGTATTTCAAACTGGAGCAGAATGAGAACAGGCAAAACAAGAAGGGATACTGTAAACCTATGAGGGAGTAGGTGGATAGTAGGCAGGTGGATATCTGAGCCTCCAGAGTGCTGCACGTGACAATACCATATTCTGTTTAAAGATTACAGAATCACAGAATGGTTGAGGTTGAAAAGGACCTCTGGAGATCATATGGTCCAAAAGCTTTTGGTTAGAGCCAGGACACAACTTCTTCCTAGTCTGCCTATATCTTGGAGGATTTGATTGGATTTGGTTGGATACGTTAATAAATGATAGTTTCACTGTAGTTCCACAAATAGAGAGATAATGGCTTTACAGCAATTTCAAGTAATTTTTAAACACTCTAAGTAACTTAATAGTCATAGCAGTCAAGAAAATGTCCTAAATTATACTCACTTTAGAAATTAAAAACTTGGAAATACTGCCTTGTCATTGTATTCAAGATGTTTTCAGTACTGCATTTCAGCTAGAGTAAACTAGCAGTGAAAGAAGAAACAAAGTGGGAAGACAAATGCAATAGAATTGGTAACAAAATGGCAAAACCCAGCTTAAAGCCCTGACAGTTACATACATTAGCAAAAAGGACCTTGTCAAGTGCTTCCTTTTCCAACACTGCAGCACAGCCCCATCTTAGATTCCATCTCCGACACACAGGTGCAAAGGAGATGGGTGGTTTGATGCAACTCATCCATGCAGCCAAGAAATAATGTTGCCTTCCCTGAGGTACAGGCAAGTCCAGTCATGGATTATGTGTTTGGCTTTCCTCAAGCCACAGCCCCCACTTGGGTTGGAACACAGTTTCCCAATACCAGCTTGGACTTGTCCTCCAGGTGGCAAGTTGCCCCATCACCTCTTCCCAAGCCTCAGCCACATGTCCAGAGGGCAGTCCCCCCATTTCACCATCTGGTTGCCTCAGTTTTACCGGGGAAACCTCTACCAAGCATTTCCAGTGCTCCACCATCCCAGCAAGATGTGCTGCCCAGCCCTCAGCTGTGCAGGTACCCCTCTCTCGCTCAGCAAGTGGTGTCCCTCCTGGGGCACTTGTCTTGGAGCTCCAGCAAGCTGCAGCACTCTGTAATGGCCAAGGGCGTGTTTGGAAATAACTAATTTGAAGTATAGCATGATGAGATGTCTGTAGCCCTTCTAGATAAACGAGGTTATGGTTATATGAGGACTCAGTAACACTGTAAGGTCCAGGGTTACAGGTGAGTAACCGAGGCTGAAATCTGACCCCTTATGGCTGAAAAATTCCTGTGTTGTTACTAGGATGAAAACAATACAAACCACTATTCTGAAAGAACACTGCCTGGGCTTGGGACATTCACATTCAAATAGTAAGAAATGGTAATTTTAACTTTACCAAGCAAACAATCTTTCTGCACAAGTGTGTACCTTATACTCAGCAAGGCAAGGTTCCTGGGGAAAAGGACAAGTGTAATTAAAACCTGTCTCATCATGCATGCACACAGGGGAGGGCAAGCTGTGATTGTAATGGTAACTGCTCCTAGCAGGTGTTTTTCTTTTAATATGGGGTATCAAATGAAAGTTCCCGTGTTTATTAACCCAGACGCTCCCCTGTATGCTTCTAACAGTGCCTCTGGGATGTGTTGCAAACAAAGCTGAACTTGAACTCTTATCTTTCAGCATAAACTTGTTTTCAGAGGTACAAAACTACCTACCTTAGCTGAGACTGTCACAGGGATCTGGAGAGCTGCTGAGGCTGCAAATTATTTCACACTTTGTAGCTTTGGGGGTTGTTAGTTTTCCATGCTGAAAATCTCAGGCTCATCATGGGATGGTGGGGATCCTCCACAACTGCTGGGGGAGAGGAGGAAACCCTGCCAGAAGCGCTGTCATCTGTTGCTTGCAACTGTGAGAGAATGAATGTGATCAACTACATTCTTAATAAAAAGAAAGCATCAGAGAGGAGTCAGAGCTGGAGCTGGGCACTGGCTTTGGAGGTGTTTTGGGATAGTCTGAGCCTGATGTATCATTTCACAAGGTCTGAAGGAGGAGGAGGCTTGGCTCCAGTCTTGCCCCTACAATAGTTGATAGCTCCCAGGCACCCCCAGTGCTGTGAGACTACGTGGGCTTTTATTTCAAGGTTATTTGATACTTGCTGCCAGAAGTCTCCCAAGGAATGGAGACAAGAGGTGGTAAATGGTGATTAGTTTAGACAACCTAAGTAGAGGACTCACGATGGGCTCCCCATGTAATACAAGAAGTCTAACAGCTTGGTGATGTCCTTTTATGAGAGAATTGTGTAGCCTAGTTGTTTAATGGAGTGTTTAAAAATTGTGTTTACAATACCCTATGAATAATGTATAGAGGAATAATGAAATACTTTACTGCTGAGAAACTGCTGATATGCTGGGGAATTTTCCATCAGATGTGAGAACAACTTTGAAAGCACTGTCTTCTTGGGATGCCCTTTATTTATGGTCTTGCTGCTTCAGAGATTTCACTCCCTTTTTAGATAGCACATGTGAAGATGCCCTCCACCTCTGCCTCTGTCTTGCAGCTTCACCTGATTCCCTCAGCTTCTCTCTTACAAGCTCCTGAATTTTGATGAGTTTAGGCTTTATTAAACGAGCACTGTAAGCATGGGGATATTCACTGTGCAGCTTTCAGCCATTCCAGGTATCTGCACCAAGGCACATTGCATCAAAGGAAGATGGTGTTTTGTGGTGGCCATGTCCCATGATACAGGAAGCAGAAATAGGGCCAACCACTTTGGAAAAAAAGACCAATGTTTCTTTTGCAGGTTTTTGGAGCAGGGGTCCTGGCCATGAGATAAGCAACCCCACAATGTCACACGTGAATGTTCAGATTTTGATGGACTTTGCAGGGTGAACCCAGCTCTGATGCCTCTAGATCTTCTCCTATGTCCTTCTCCAGTGCATGAGGCCCCTCAGTGCTTTGGTCACAAGTAGTGGGAAGTCATCACAATACTAAGCAATCAAATTCTGCTTGACCAAAGTGATTAGAAGACTGAGAGTGAACCTCTGCTTGCAGAGGAGCTCTGGAGGTTGCATTGCCTTAGCTGCAGGAGGAAAGAGGCATCCTAAAAGACCTGAGGACATAGATTATTGACTGTACAGGCACTGGAGTCAAATCACAGTCTCTTCCTTTGGTCTTTGTTTTGGTCCTCAGCTGCACTCCAGGAGAAATTATTTCTCATGTGGGGTCTTCCCCACCTGCACTAAAAGGCAGAAATATCACAGGAGGGCAGGTGTGTATTTATCATCCTCCAGAATGGTCTCAGCTAAGTGTATGGTAAGACCAGATCCAGCTGTGGAGTGTGTAGCTACATGCTCTGCCTCTGCTGTGGCTTTGTTATGGGTAGCTTAGCGCTCATGCTGCATGTTTGTGTCTGGATTTACACAACAGAACCCTGAGTCAAAGTATTTCCTGCAATATGGGCAGTGTATTATTAGTGTAATGCTAGAACAAAGCAACACATGATTGATGTTGCTGTTAGTCAGCTGAGGAAGTGACATCCTCACCTGCAAAGCTGAGGTGATGGGTTTTGAAGTCATATAATGATGCCAGCTGCAAGCTCTAGGCATGAAGCTAGGAGGGCAGGAGAGAGAATGGGGTAGGACAGAGGTCGTACCCTCAGGGTGATGTGCAGCTTGCTAAGCAAGACGATTCACAGGCATGGGAGGAAAGATCTGCACTTTTATTAGCTTGTTTGCTGCTGGGATATTCCTGGGGAGTCTGTTATTTTTTTCAGCTACAGGAAAGGAGGTGTGTAAAAGGGGGTAGTCCAAACAGAAGTTAGGTGGCAAGGACCACCAGAGGAATTTGACCGATGGCCTAAATGTTTTCAGTAGAAAAAATAAAGAGTAAAGGTATCTAAAAATTCCTTCATCTCCAGCACCCAAAATCCATTCTGCCAGCCACAAAGTGTTTTCAGCAGAGAGGGTTATACAAGGTCTAGGCTGAGGATTGTGGTTGCTTCCAATCAGCCTTTCTTAGGGTAGAAATACTGCTAGTTGACAGTATACATGAAAGAGCAGCTTGGAAAAGGAAGGAGGCAGGTCTGTTGTGCAGTTTATTCCACTGATGCTTCTGATGATCCTATTAATTTACTTTTTTTTAATATTTGTTTCTTGTAGGTGAAGAGTGAAGGCCCCAAACTGGTACCCTTCTTTAAAGCTACTTGTGTCTATTTTGTCCTCTGGCTGCCAACTTCCAGCCCCTCCTGGTTCAGTGCCCTCATCAAGTGTCTGCCCATCTTCTGCCTGTGGGTTTTCCTTCTGGCTCATGGAATTAACTTCTTAGTGTCACACCGGAGTGCCAGCCGCATCCTAGCAGGACTCATATTCTCGGCAGTGGGAGATGCCTTTCTCATCTGGCAGGAGCAGGGCTACTTCATTCATGGTGAGTGCAGTGTCAGTCCTAGAGGGATAACACAGTGTCCAGCTGTTACCCTCTTTATTTAGTCAGGAGTTGCTGGGCCACGTGCTTTGTTTATTCATGTACAGCTTAAGCCCCAGGCAGCGGGAAGCACTTCTCCCTTGACTAAAATCCATAATGGTTAGAGGAGTCACACCATGGATGAGTCTTTCTCGTGAGCTTCTCTTTAAGGTCAGAGAAGTAACTGGGGCAGGTTTAGTTCCCTGGCACGTGCTCACAGCACCTCAGCTGGCTGGAGGTGGGAAGGGGGCATGTGTAGAGTCCCTGGGGAAAAAAAGGAAATGCATGTGGCACTCAACAGCACCCATGAAGCTAC
The DNA here is from genome assembly GCA_013400835.1 of Zapornia atra. NCBI lineage: Eukaryota > Metazoa > Chordata > Aves > Gruiformes > Rallidae > Zapornia > Zapornia atra. Next base: position 112,926 of record VZTU01001877.1, on the reverse strand, counting down.
AGAAAGTAGCTGCCTTGCATCTCTCTGCAAGGAGATCTGTCAGCCCTTTGCTACAAGGATCAGAAATAGGACACATGGTGCAAAGGTCCTCTGGAGAACAAGTGGAGAGAACGCTTATGTTTTGATAGACAAGCCCATAGCTTGGGGGAAGAATTTAAGTGGATGATAGAAAACAAAGCATCAGAAATCTTGTCCTGCTTGCAGGTTCATGAGCATGAGTCATGCAGCCTGTTGTACAAGGCATGTCTGTTTTGCAAGACATGTATATGATGGGGAATCAAGGACAAACCTTACCACCATGGCCTGTCTTCTCTACAGAAAGATCCACGTCTTTCAGAGCAAAACAAACTTGGTTTATTGTCCTAGTTTGCAGACTAGAACATAATGATTTAGATTAATTCATTAAAGCCACATTGAATCTGTTTGCAGCAATACTCTCCCTGGCCTTGGTTTGTCACAAGAAATCAGCAGCAATCGAGTCCTTCACCAAACTGACTGGTGGGGTTTCTGAATTTAACCAGGACAGGGATCTCATGTAACACCCACCATTAATGGGCTGTTGTGACTGTCCCACTGGAAAACGTGATGAGATGAGGGAACCTTTCTGACTTGTGTTGTCAGCTCTGAAAGTAAAAGGCTTATTTCTGCACACCACACACCCCCCAAGAGGTCAGTATTTAGTTTTATTCTGGGATTGCCACAAGCTCTTTCTTTATGAAAGTATGTGAGATGCCGGATATGAAAGGCCAGATGCTCTGAATCTAGTTTTAATGCTGCTTCCTAAGAGCTTATCCCAATCTCATTAAAAGTTACTATAAAATTTTTACTGATTTTGGTGAGGTGGGGTTTAGACTAGACCCTGAGGAATTATCTATCTGGCATGTTGCTGAGGAGCTCTAGCCAGTCTTTGGGTGCCGTCCCCTATGTGCTGAGTGTTGGTATTCTCACTGATGGGCCTGAGGGGTACCTGGCTCAGTGCAGGTTGCCTCAGCCTAGCTGCTTGCCCTTTGTTTTTGCCTCCTGGAGTTGCTCCTTGAGCTGTGGCTTGGAAAACATTCAAGGCCTGATTTTCACCATGTCCGTTTTTGTACATGGACTGTTCTGAGCTTCTCCATTCACACGTAGCTGGGATATCTCCAAGTTCCCGCTCCGATTTAGTGCCAGAGGAAGGTCAACAAGTCACAGCAATTCAGTATCTGGTTAATGTGTTTTAACCTGCAGATAAGTTGGATTTTTCTTACCCTTGTCTCATAACTGTGTAGTGTTGCTTTGTGGATTTAAACTTTTTTTTTTCCTCTTAAGCAGAAGAAAAGCTGTCTTAGAGCATTTTGAAAATCTCAGCCTTGTGCTGGCTGTCTCCTGCTTGCTTCAGTCCCTGCTAATCCAGGCTTCCATGTTACATGGTGATATGTCAACATTTGTGTTTCAGCTGTTAGCGGATAAAGCTCACCCACCCCACTTCATCCTTCTCTTGCAAAATGCATTTTCTCCCATTTACAACTCAGCAGGCTGCTGCTGTGTTTGCTGACAACTGACAGTATTCAAACTTTTGGCATAATTGTTTATGGGAACAGGAGATTTCATGTGAATAAGAGGAAATACTAGATAAAAATGTATTTTCTATTCCATTTCTGTGGATTTCAGGCTGAAAAAAAGGGTTGGGAACTGGGCTGACTCCAGGGGCAGGGAGAGGGAAAGAAGCGGACAGAGAGGATAAAGGCTGATCTACCTGATGTGGTTTGCAGGGCTGAGCCAAAGGCTGAGAAATGCACTCCTTCCCTGTGCAGCCATCACAGGTTTCCCCAGTTCCTGGCTGGTTTGTGGGTGTTGAATGAGCAAACCTGGGAGCTGACTTGTTTGTGACCAGCCTCACCACCTATCACGAAACTCCTCCTGCCTTTGAGGGCTTCTGCTTGGATGCCACATCCTGTCCTGTGCTCCTTGTCTTCATTGCCAGCTGCCTACATGGAGGACAAGACATGCTTCAGTTCCCCATCCCAGAGCTCTCCGTATCCTGCCTCCAAGGCTCTAACCATTCCTCCACTGTAACACTATAACCAGCATTTGTCCTAAATCCCTCCTTAGTTCCTCAGTGCTGTGCCCATGATGTATAATACCTCTGTAAAACATCAAGCTGTCATTGCCCTCCTTTGCACTTCCTTCTCCTTCATATTGTCCATTTTCTCCAGCCTCACTTTGCAGACCAGATCCCCACCAGCCCCCTCTCCCCCATGGGTTCCTCTCTTATCCCACCATGCATGAGCTTTCGGTGGATGTCTGATCTGGTCCTCCTCAAAGGCACAGAGACACTTCCCCTTCTCTGAGCTGCCTCGACGCAAGAGTATTAAGACAAATGTCCACAGCAGCAGGTGTTAGTGGCTGCCCTTTACACCACAGCATCGTGCTTTCAACATAAACAAGTGTCCTGCTGGAGGACTTGGCTTCCCAGATCTTTTTCTCCATTTCATGCTTTAGAGAGGCATGAAAACTTCTAGCTATTCTAATAACCTTGCCAGGATACAGTGGGACATCCAGCAGCTGCACCATGGGTGGGTCTGTGCACCCAAGGAGCTGGACTTGTTTTGGGGCCCATATCTATAACTGGCATGACAAGAAATAGTCAGCAGCTAGTTGTGACAACACACGGTAACATTTTTTGTCAAATAGATTACTGGTGAGTAACATACAGGCAGGACCTCCCTTCCAACACCCACATCTGGCATTTCTCAGGAGTGTTGCACTTCAAAGGGCAGCCGGTATTTTATTTTTACTGATTGATTCCAGCGAAGGTTCATCTGAATCTTGCAAATAGCCATACAGTTGTTGGCAGACCACAGTGGTGCAGTCTCTGAAATCGACCAGCTGCTTCCTTCCAGCTTAACTTTCTCCTAGCTATGGGCAGAGATGGCATAGAAGCCAGATTTAGTTCCCCAAGTGCCTTTGGGTTTCTGGCTAAATACAGCTTTGTGTCTGGATTCAGAGGGATTGGTATCTTTTTTCACATTCTGTTCCTACACTGCTCCAATTCCAGCCTTCTGTTCCATACATAAGCTATGAACAAAACACTTGGTTAGTTAAGAGGGGATGGTATTTGTTCTGCCTTGCCCCCACCCTTCCTTCCCAAGCAGGGGAGGAGGAACAACCTGGAAAACAAGCTTTGTTCTTTCTGCAGCAGCTCAGTTCACCTGGCCTCTCAGCAAAAGGGCTGAGTTGTATTCTGCTGTGGTTGTAGATGCCCCGAGGCTTTTTCTTAGGGTGGGAGCTTGGTGCTAAGGCTATCTCCTGGGCACAGCTTTTTATATTAAAATGGTATTAAAATGGTATGATTCCTGCCGAAAGTGTCTAGGGTTGCCAGTCACTGATGAGAGGTCATACTTGCTATGTCGCTGTCTCTTTCCAGGTTTGCTGATGTTTGCCATCACACACATCCTGTACTCTTCAGCCTTTGGCATGAAGCCTTTGGACCTCAAAGCCGGCTTGTTGATGGGCCTCATTTCCAGTTCCTGTTATGCCTTCCTGTACTCCTACCTCTCAGGCCCATTCACCTACCTGGTAGCCGTCTACATCGCCTTGATTGGCTTCATGGGCTGGCGGGCGGTTGCTGGCATACAGCTGTGCAACGACCTCTGGACATGGACCAAGCTCTCGGCCTGCATCGGCGCAATGCTGTTCATGGTGTCGGATCTGACCATTGCACTTAACAAGTTCTGCTTTCCTGTGCCCTACTCGCGCTTCATCATTATGGCTACTTACTATGCAGCCCAAATGCTCATTGCACTGTCAGCTGTAGAGACCAGAGATGAAGAGGACTTCAGAAAGAGAAGCTAGGTGGAGTGCCAATAAACTGTGAACAATGTGGGTTATATCTCAGGTGCTGTAGCTGCATTCACCCCTGAGAGAGATCTCCATTTCTCTAGGCACACTGGTGATGTTGATTTTGCTTCTTTGAAGCATTACCTTTGGGGCTTTTTTTTTTTTTTTTCAATGGCTTTCTCTGAATACAGCTTACTTCAGTGTGGAGCCCACATCAGAAAGCTTAGACTGTCCCTGCAGTAGCTACTCATTCAACTTTTCCTTCTGGGAAGTGCTGTACTACTGCATTTTACTTAGTCTTGAAACTGATGCTGAATGTTTGGGAAGAGGAGGGCTGATGGTTTGGCCATGCACTGTGCTAGAAGACTTGCAGGCAGGCACAGATCTCTGCTAAAGTCATAGGTAAAAATGAGTTTAACTGATGCTTATCTCTTTTTGCGCATTACAAACTCAGTACACAAACTGGAACTATTCCCTCTGCTGAAAGGAAGCCTGGAGGTAGAGTAAAAACAGCATATCCAGATGAGGGCTGAGCTTTAGAGTCAATAACAGCATATGGGGCAGCCCCAACAAAACCAGAATCAAAGCAAAACACCAAGCAGAGAGTCCAGAGCAAGAGGTATGCTGACATACAGTGCTGTGTGCTTTGACTGTGGCTGATCACTGCTCCAGGGCAGGTCTGTAGGTGCCGTCAGTGTTGCAACACATGGGTGGACTGGGGGTTTGGTGGGATACCAAGGACATCTAGGTAGCCAGGCCAGTGTGTTCTCCCCCTGCCACGCGTGTGCAGTTACGCCATGTCTGCAGCCAAAAGTGACAGCCGAGATTTAATGGTCACATGAAGAACGTTGATTTTTACAGCAGGACTTTGTGCATGTGTCTTACTGATGTATGTCCTGATTGTCCTTAGTATGGCAGACAGGTATCTAACCTTTATGCCTGTCTTCCCAGGATCCTAACAAATAATATTCCATATGCTGACTGAGCTTTACAGTATTGCCGTTTGCAGTATCTCTCGAATCATCATGTGAGCACTTCTGTGGTCAAGGCCCTCATTTTGGATGTAGGTCACTGTAGTGTTTTGCTAGCTGGTGGCAAGTGAGCAGCTTTGCTCCTTCTTTTTGGAAAGCCCCTTTTCAGCAGAGCTTCCTGAAAAATCACCGTCCTGTGCACTTGAAGTGCCTGCTGCTTCCTTCTCAAAACCTGCATGGACAGAGTGAGCATGTGAGAGCCATTGGGGCTGGGAAAGCCTGTTTAATTCTGAACCAGATTCACTGATTGCTTTGTCTGCCAATCTCTTCAAGATTACTCCTCACTTCAGATTCTCCTAAAAAGATAGAGGAAGAGGTTGCTGTGATTTTTAATCGGAGTTCACTTGTGATCGTGAGTATAGTTTTTCTGCTTATTTAGGATATCTTAACAGGAAGCTCTGTTTCTGTGTGGAACTATCCTGAATGTGCTTTTCCCTTCTGTCCACCCTAGGGCTGCTCCCATGGGCTGAGATGCTCCCCCAAGGGCTTATTTTATGACACAAGGGCACTCAGATGTGCAAAGTAGTTTGCTGAGGGTGTCTGTACCTCTTCATACCTGCAGCCAAACAGGGACAACAGAAAACAGACTGCACGACTCGAATCCATGCCTGTCCCAACAGCCCCTTGCACATGCTTACACAGGCAGAGAGAATAGGAGGGGCAGCCCTCCAGAGCAGCCTTGAGGGCTGAAAATCACCACAGTTTCCACATGTAGCATGCCCAGATCATTCCAGGAGAAAGCCTATCACCAAGTCCCTGGCAGTCAGCAGAGAAGGAGTTCCTCTGTGAAGAGTACAGCAGGGTCAGGGGGCAGCTGAGGCAATCCTACCAACCCTGGAGCTTTTCCCTTGGTGTTGATAGGTTGTAAGTGGGTCTCCTGTTCCTCCCCAGCCTTGCGTGGTGGGACTACATATGGAACAGTCGGCATTGCCTCCCCAGACTTCTGCATTAGTGTAAATGCAGCCAGTATTACAAAAATCTAGGTTAACCATCCTGACCCCATGGAGTTGTCTGCTGCTTTTCAGACAGAGATCAGAAAGGTCAGCTGCATTACCGAGAAGGGAAAGCGTTGTAAATAGCACAGCTCGGTGTAATCTCTTCCCCCTTTAATGCTGTTGTGTAATATTGTCAGTATTCATTCACTGGCACACCAGGGCCTGTCTGGAGTAAACTGCTAAGGGAATTTAGAGCCATAAAACATCTTCATTCATCAGCTTTGCTTATCTCCTGGCTGCAGCCTGAACCTGCAGTGTGGCTCTCCGCGGATGTCACCTGCTGTTACTCAGCTTGAGTGTTTGCAAATCTCTTCCTGCAACAGACTGACCCAGCCAAGAGGCAATCTAAGCATTAGGGGTGAACCCCACCACCCTCCCAGCATGTCAGCAAACAGCACATTTCATCCTGATTTGCAGCTGCTTGTTATGGGTGAGTCCAACACACTCAGTCCTTAGCTGGCAGTTCTTCAGAAGAGCCTCCACACCCAGAGCTTCCCTTTGCTTTGAAGAAAATGGCATGTGTGACAAAAGAACCTTTATTCAAAAGTTAGAATTCTGATTATCTCCTTCTTCCCCTCTAGAGATGAGTAGTCTTCAAATTCCCTTTTCTACATGCTTTTTCATATGGCTTTATTATCCTTCTCCCCCACCAGCCACTGCCTAATTGCAGAAAAGGATCTTTATGTGTTCGTAGGAGGCTTGCCCTCTCCTCTGCACTGGCCATCACATTGCAGTGTCTGCGGGCAGAGGTCTCTGGGTGGCTCTACCTGGGACAGCAGACACATGTGCGGCCCAAGTGGGCTGTTGTTCCCTCACTGTCCCCTGGCCTGGAATAGGCTGGCTGGGATGTATCCTGGCCAGCCATGCTGGCCCTGTCCCAGAGCTGCTGTGGCTTTAGCCTTCCCAGGAACATGGCACAGAACCCTCAGCATACAAAGTCAGGGAGAGTCGTGTCTGGCTTGAGGGTTTACCAGTGAAGGCTCTCAATCTTCAAAATCTCTCTCCTGCTCTGCATTCCTCCTTTTAATCCATATTACTTGGATGAGATCATTTTCCTGAAGGCTCTTTCCTGCTGGGAAGAGACCAGCTGCTGTGGACACTTAACACAATTCTGAGCTTCATAAACCTTGAGAAACTGTACACAGTTGCTGACCAACAGTCTATTATCTTGAGATTAAAACTGCTCCCTTGAATGTAGCAATGTCAATCTTAACTGTGAAAGGGAGCAAACAAGTGGGAATGTGACTGTGGCACTGCCTTTGTGGATCTTCCTGTTGTTTCTGTGCACTGTAAAACTGTGAGGTTTGAGCCATTCTTTCAGGGGCACAGTCTTTGAGAAGAACCCAGTCTTTTGCCCAGGGACATTATGCGGAGAATGAAGCACCCCAGCAGCATCGTGTGCCTGGCCCCAGAGTATCAGCTCCTTTGCTTGCTAAGTATGAAAGCTTTCTTTTCACACTGCTGTATTCAAACACCCCTCTGCAATTCCCATCTATGGTCACTTGAGGTTACATGCATGGTCTGGTTACTTTTGCTGTCTTTCTTTTCTGTAGTTAACCACCCTCTTGGAGACCCTATGTCTCCATATTTGAACATATAAAAGAGGTAGCATATTTATTTCAGTCTTGTTCTTTCTGTAGATAGATACTTCTCACACAGAACTCCCAATGATATCAAAAGCAGCAACATTATTTGCAACCAGTTTTCACATGTTAGTAATGCTTCTGTGCTGTTGCTGGTCACACTGATATCAGCAAGGTGAAGCCAGTGTAGAAATGGCAGATTGAGAACAAGGCCAGAGAGTTTTAACAGCTTTACTCCTACTCCACCAAGAAACCTGTATTTGTGCTAAATACCTGGCTTCTTACTCCTCTATAATGAAGCAACTGTAAGGCTGGTTTAAGAATTACTCTAACATGGCTTTTAAGTAGATTGCTGAAGGTTTCATGTTGTAATCAGTGGAGATAACAGATATATTTTTACACAAGTATATAAAATTCCCAGGACAAACTGCAGAATTTTGTAGTGGCTTTTCAAAGTTGTATGGGCCTGTAGTTTGATAGCACCGACTGTATGTTTTCAGCTTGCCATCATGGTAATTTTGGGAGCTGTTCTAGAAAAAGTAAATCAAAGCAAACAGCAACTGTAAAGCTCAGTGGCAGTGCCTCTTTCTCTCTGCTTGGTTTCTGGATACAGACGGGGGCTCTTTTAAGCAGAGGTAACTGAGTTCTTGGAAGGTGATGGGAAGTTGCTGACTTCTCATGACAGAAGTCCTCCTGAGTACTTCTCCTGCCTTTTATTCACGCTTGCTCCTTTTGTGGCCTTGGGTAAGTCACATTTTCTGGGGTCAGGTCCTCATCTGGTGTAAAAAGGGACAAGTGAATGAGGGCCAGCGCTATACCAAGTTACAGCAGCAGGGGACCAGGCCCTCACCCCATTTCTAAAATGGGGATATTAGCACTTACCTACCTCACAAGGATACTGTGAGGATTAATGCTTATACAATGCTTTGAAGATGTAAAGTGCTATGTAAATCCCAAGTATTATCCTACCTAAGTGTTAAAAGCTTTTAGGGATCTGCAGGACTTCTCTTAAAGTATGGAATGTGCAACAGCATTTTCAATTTGTATCAGATGGAAAGCAAATGCAAAATATTTATTCATACTGGTTAACAGGATGGGCTCGAGTGCACTTGAACTCTGAGTAGGGTTTAGCTTCAAAGTCTGAACTCTAATTTCAGTTTTGCAAATGGTTTCTAGTTCTTCTAAAAGCCTCAGCCAAATTCTTAGATGTGAACCTTGCATCCAAATTTTGCAGTCTGGTTTTACCCCAGACTGTGAGCTAGAATAAATCTAATCCAGCCAAAAGACACTGCTCTCACAGTCTGCTATGACTGTTGAAAAGACTGGAACATGAAGTTACTCTATTCAACCTTCATTCTGCAGAAGGTCAGACTAGGTTTCATGGAACTTGCAAAGGGATGTCTAATTTCTGCTATTGTAAGTTTAACTGGCTTTAAAATGAGTAGAGAGGTCAGCACATACTTCTTGAATTACTTCCTTTTCACCTGAATCCAAGAAACAGCAGGTTCTGTAGCGAAGGAACTGCTGGTACCAGCAGTCCTAGCATCCAGAACAAAAGTTGATCTAGAAATACAGCTCTAAATCATTACCATGTTCTCAACTAGTCTAAAAATGTCACAGTTCACTGATTTCAGATCTGGACCACAGCTAGAAGCTACTTAGTTCTGGTAGTATTACCTGCTGTACAACGTAAATGAAGGCGAGTAATTACACACCAAGCTGTGTACATGTGAAATGGACCATAATTTTGAAGCAGCTGCAGTAAAATCTTATCTTAATATGAACTCAGAAGCAAACACAATGCAAATTTTTATGGTTTCTTTAAAATATTTGATGGGTTTTAGTTTCCTTAGTTTGGAGGAAGTTTTAACTTTATGTTATTTTTGCTCTTACTGTAAAGAATAAAACTATACAACTATAGACTACAAATGAAAAAAGGTGGCCAGTTGGCAGGAATGCCAAAACTCCTGTGGCCTGTATTGTTTCTGTGGTGACACAATGCTGCTGTAGGATGAGCTACTGAAGTGGTGTGATGGCTCAACATGGAGGCTGAAGCACAAGGCCAGGCTCTTATAAAGAGGGATGCAGGGGCTGAGCCACCAAGACTGCAGTGGGAGCATGATTGGGTCAATTTGGATCAGTCAAAAGACAAGAGAATAAAGAAGCTTTTTTCCTGACAGATGAAAAGCAAGTAACCAAAGCCAACCTGTTGGGTGACGGTGTGGAGTCAGTACAAACACATGCATCTCGGCCTTGCTTGTGCAGGCTCCTGCTGGACCAGGCCTTGTTCCCCATCCACCTGGTGAGGCTTGCTCCAAGCCTATGGTGCTGGCAGCGTCAGGCCAGTAGAACCTAATGCTTTGTTCAATAAACTCCAAAATCCAGAAGACAAATAAACAAGAAAAAACCCCAAAAATCCAAGGAAAGAAAAAGCAAATGCATTGGGTAAGCAGTAGTTCTGCCTGGCTGAGGCCGCAGACTGACTGGTCTGTCCTGAACACTAATCTCCATGTCTTGCACCGTTGTGAGCCTCTCACCCCAGCCCCTCTCCCACACATTCCAGGCAGAGTGCACTGAAAGATGTGACCAAAGCAGCTGCTCTCCAGAGGGAGTCAAGCATTTTGCCACGTCTTAAAGTCTCCAGCACTTACTTCCTTTACCGTGATTGTAAAGGTCACCACATGCAGTACAACCACTTGATCTGGGATCTTTTCTTAACACATTTTTATGCTGATTTTACTATTTTAATTCTTTGTTTGGAATGTATTTTTTCTCATTTCTTCTGTGTGTAACAGCAATTAAAAATATTAATTTACTGGGTAGTTTTACTGTGCAGACACAATGTCTCCTTGCTCATTTTCTGTTCCTGTGATGGTTTCAGCACAGACTGTGTAGCCAACTGAACCTCTGTGGTGGGCAGTTTTGTGCCACTGTTATGCCCATCAGTCATGTGTCTCTGTCCAGGAGCTACCCACTGCCCCACTGAAGCTGACTAACACTGTCAAAGCCAGTACTCCTGCCTGGGGGACCCTGAAACACATCCACATCCACCCCACAGAGCACATGCAACACAAATAGAGTGGGCACCACTGTGCCAGGTCCTGGGTGCCCTGGAATGTGGAGCCCTGAAGCACACTCGCCTCTTGCTACTACAGCCAGTCCCACATACAGTGGCCATTTGTCCCCACTTCTGGGGAGAAGGCAGCTTGTTGAAAGGATTGCTCTGGGAAGGCTGCTCGCTGCCCAGAAAGCCGAGATAAATTGCCAAGTCTCTCTTCCTCCCCACCAGCCCACCTCAAAATTTCCAGGAGGAAAATGTAGGGTAGTATAGACATTTTTCTCTGTGGATCTGATGCCAGTTTCTTCAGCTGTTAGATGCAGTGGCACAGATACTTGGTTTCATTAATCCTGAACCAGGCCCTCTGTCACTGGTGGAACAGGTTTCAAGGATTTATAGCATAGAAACACAGAGTGTGTAACTGCTCCCCGTCTATTCAATGGATGTGCTCACAGGTTTAGCAGAGACTCCTTCATATTCCCCTTTCTGGAGTGGTTCCTCATGAATCAGTACAAGGGAAAAATACTACCAAATTCTTTTTAAAGTAGCCTAAAGGGCAGGCAAAAGTGGGTGCTTCTTTCCTTTGTCTTTAGTCCTTTGCAATTAATTTCAAAAACTTTGAGGCCTGCTGGGAGAATCATCCTGTTTCCTCACACCACCTTCCTAGCTTCAGATGGAACCAAGGCAGCTCTCAGAGTGAGTGACTGGGACTGGCCACTGCCTTGCTTTTATTCCACAACTGGCTCCTGGAAGAAATCACTTTAAATAGGAGAACCAGCACTAATCTATATGTGTATTTATCAATCTGTCGATCCTTCCATGGTTCAGTTATTCAGTAATCCCTTATGTAGCCACCAGCAGTGAAGCTCCTGGACCCTTCCTGATCTCAAGTTTTACTTTCTATGGCCAGCTCTTTCACAAAGCAACTTCCTCATCTGCAAAGCTGCACACTGTATTGACTTTCTTGGTATTGCAAGGATTTCTGTAATTCAGATTTATGGTTTACTCTATGTTTATATACAATCAGACATAACAAAGCCTAGATCATCATGGAGGTCCTGCTGGGCTACCTAGGTACATGAAGAACAGAACCCAAGTGTCCTCTTGAACTCGAAGCAGGGTTCTTATTGACCAGTGCAGAAGCAAACCAATAGATAGAAGGGAGAACTGTCATCTTTGGCTCCTTTTATTGCCATTAAGATACATTAGCAGCTGGTATTAGAAATATTACCTCTAATGTGCACCCTGCTGCTCGAAACCACGTAGAGGGAAGGAAGACAGAAACATCAGAGCATACCTGTTGAGCAGAAGTCCCACTCTACCACCTGGTTCAACCCACCATTACAAAAACCAAGGGCAGCTGCAGTGAGCCACACAAAGACAGACAATCTACACAGCCACAGCAATGCTGTTAAGCAAGCTGGACCAGGCAGAGCTAGTTTCACTAATTACATCTGTTTTGACTTCTGCAAAATTTCTGTCACTGTGTCCAGGAGAATTTTATAATCTTTTTCTTATGAAAAACAACAACAACAACGTGCTGTAATTAATGCAACCAACCCTATGCTTTGAGTGCAAGTCACACTGAGTTCTGGCTTAAAAGCTTTATAAAGCTTTCCAGTGTATAAAGGAAAAACTTGTCTGGTCATAGTTTTCATAGGAAGCAAACAGTTCCAATTTAACGAGTTCTCAGTTTCATTCTTATTTCCCCTTGGTCAATTAATCACTGTTCTGAATAATTCACTTTGGGTCTAACAGGCTTTGTGTTCCCTGCAACCTACCACCTCCCATGAAAATAGTATTTGCCTTGAGGTACTACAGCAGGAAAGATGCTGCTGTGTGTCACAGAGGGGGAGCAATGCCCTGTTTGATTTTTAAAATATTAGGAGGAAGGCTAAAAGTGAAAACATGGCTAAGCATCAGGATGCATGTGTTCTCTTTTAAAGCAGTGAGACAGAAAGAGCACACATTAAGAGAAGCAGACACCAGTATTTAAGAAACACAGGATTAACTCCCATAGAATCAGCAGAGAAATCAGCAACTGAGACTCCTGCACAGCTATTCGAATCAGCAGATTTGCTCATCCCTTACTCCTGTCTCTCTCCCTTAGCACAGCATGTCACCAGGTAGAGACCAGGGAGAGTCCCTGAAGAAAGTCTACAAAGTCCCAGTCTGAAGGAGTTCCTGGCCTAACAAAGAGTGCTTTCACATGAAGTATGGTGGCCTCCAGCACCTGACTCAGGCACTAAGGAACCCTCTTCCAGAACTAAAATCAGCAAGAATATAGTTCCTGAGATCTAAAGTAAACCTGAAGTTAAGCTCAATTTGAAGTGAATTCCTTATCTCCTACAGTCAGTTTTACAGTCTCACATCGTGACTCCTGCGTTCCCACCTCACCCAGCTGCAAATAGGCTTAGCAGCAGAAAACCCTCCCAAGAGACTGTCCAGGTCAAGGGAAGGAGAAGCCTGAAGAGGCCTTGGAAATGGGCTCCCATTAAGAAACCTGAATATAAATTAGTACCTCACCCACATGGTACTTTTGCAAGCCTTGTTCCTTAGCCAGCCCTCCTTGTAAACAGGCTGCTTTGAAGAACTTTGAAGAGGTATGTTCCTATTCTAACAGTCCTCACAAGCTGCGTGTGAAAAGGCAGAAGGTAAGTCCTACTCCCAGAAATCAGATCTCTGAGGACAGAAAGCTGTTCTTGTGCCCCTCAGGCCCCAAACCATTGTGCACCTCATCCCCAAACCAAGGTGAGAAGTGCTACCAAGCGTCCTTTTCTTGTGTCAGCCTGATGACAGGCCAGGGAACGCTCCCACCAATTCAAGGGACTAGAAAACTGTCCTCCATCTGTGGCTTGAAACTGGATTCATGGAGGAGTATAGCTGGGAAGTGTGGTTGACAGTAACACCAGGAGTTCTTAAAAAAGGGTGAAGAACTGCCTTCAGTCTTTTAGGTGAGTAGTGGCTGGTGTCAGTGAAAGAAGCACTATGTGTATCCTACACACACAGACAGGTGAGTTTGTTTGAAAATCAGAGCAAGAAACCCAGCGTGCACATGCTTTCCCTCCACACACCCACACTAAGCTACTTCTGCATTAGCAGAGAAAACCAAACCCTGGGGAGGGCCCAGCAAGCTGTCCAGAAGCAATGATCACAGCCAAAAATAACCTTAAAAGATCTTTCCAAATATAGTCCCTCATTATTGGGGCTGTATCAGTTTCATCTCAAGCTGTGCCTGGCAGTCTCTCTCTTGTTCCCTTTAAGAGAACACCACCAGGTCCTGAGGCACCAGAGCCTTTCTCTAGAAAGGGAGAACAAGGGAAACATACTTTAGTGTCATACTATAAAATGACTCTGCAAGCTTTAAATTTGGGCTTGGTGAGCAATCTCTTCCTCTGGGCAAAGATGAGCACCAAACTGGACCAAAGAAGTGTGAGCCACAGTGCCAGTCCCACAAAGTGGCCTTGCCCTGGAAAACAGCAGGGTGCAAACTATACTCAGAGATATGAAATCTGTGGTTACTCAATGTAGAGGGAATCACTATCAACAAATCAGTGGCTGCAAATGCAGCTTACCAGATCTTCAGCCTGCAGCTGAAAGCTGTAGGGATCATAACCAGGCAGATGCTACTCGTTGAGTTGAACCACAACTTCAGACTTGGGTGTGATGCTAATACAGCCCTTGTGCAGGGTGACTGGTGGGTGGGGTTTGCTGATGAAAGCACAGCTTATGGTGTAGTTGTTGCCATGACTCATACTGTGCTGCTTCTGCGGGGCAATGAAATGGGAAGCACAGTCCTTCCTGAGCTACTCTATCATGAAGTCAAAACACTCTGCTGAGGACAAGAGCCCTGTGGGGTGTTTTGCACTACACTGCCTGTTGCACATGCAAGCACATAAACACAGAGCCAGTACCATTGAGACAGAGTCTTCTGCATGAGTACATATCCAAAGAGCTTTGGTATAACATTTCATGACCTGGACCTCCTTTCATACCAGGGAAAACTCAGGGAGGAGGAAGAACAAACAATACACCACATTACTCTCAACATCTGACCAGCATACCTATCTCATCATGTAAACAAATACAAACTGAAAAGCAAGAGAGGAAGGAATCAGAAATCTCATTCTCCCATTAATCTGCTTTGCAACAGTAAGCAAGCAATTAATTTCTTTGTTTCTTGGTCTGTAAATGAGGTGCCAGGTTTTTGCTCCATGGGGCTATATCAATGCCTTCTCTCACTAATGCCATTAAATTGTAAAGCACTTTTGGATGTTTGGCTCCCAAGGCACTTCAGAAATGCACGATTAAATTACACCCAATTATAAACCAAAACAGGTGATCTTGTAAAGGAAGGGATATTGCTCTGAGGCATTAATAGTCTACAGAATGCTCTGGGGTAATCAAGGGGAATTCCATGAGCAATTGAATTTTCAGCATCCACTGCAAATCTTCCATTCCAGCCTGTACTTAAACACACTTCCTGAAGTCTGCATTGTCTCCTTTTGCACTGGTATGGGGTCCCATCAGGTAAATCCCCTGGATCCTAAATGTAGCACTGTACGGCAAAATTCTGAGATCCCATTCTCAGAAAACAACTTATCTCATCCTTCAGAGTCTTCCTACCATCTCTCTGGTTTCTGCAAATAACATTATGACTTGCTGTTTACAATGAAGACTAGGAAATCAGTTCACATCTGCCTGTGTCCTGCCAGAAGACAGGCAGGCTGTTACCAAGGGAATTTTCAAGGGAATGCACTGCAAGCAAGGCACCACTGACCTAGCTTTCCTTCATTTACCACTCTTTTATATGCCTACATACACAGAAGTTATTTAAGACTCTGTAAGATCCAGCTCTAAAGCACTTTCATACAAGAACGTGGCTACAGCCACGTAACTGGGAGTGCTCTTAGATGCACATGTATTGTACCTATGGTCTAGCTACACTGAGCAAAGAAGGGTGATCATTAAATACAAATATAAAATTTGACACCTGAGTGCTCATTTTAGTGTGCTACTTACCCTGTTATTTTAATGTATTGCTTGTTACTCTTAATGGGATTAGAAAACTTAGCAGCATGTGGATAGGCTTTTGAAGAATATACGCACAGTCTGGCAATATATGTTAATATATAGTTTGGTTTATATTACTAAGCTGTTTATTACAACAGGCACAGGCCAAGCAGAAAAAAAAAATTAAAAAATTGGGTGCATTCTGTGTTGCCCCTGACTGGACAGAAGGATCACTTACCATTTTGACTTGATGAGCTGGAGCTTGTTTTGCTTGGGAGTACTGCTAATAAGACATCCTAATTACTGATTAGGCCTGAGCAGGGAGTGACTGAACAAAGCAGAAGGCATCTACCTGACAGGACAACCTATGAGTGTTTAATGTGCTTTTAGGGGCTTCTTACAGCTTCTGGCCCAGAAGGGCTTTCACACAGTGTCCTATATACGCTGGGTTCTTTTTTCTTTTCATCTAGGAAACAAATCCCAGTCAGATTGGAAATATGCTACAAGGTAGATGACATTTATAATGCCCATCTTCTGCTATCTCAAGACATGATAATATCAGTCTTACTGCACATAGATGGTCGCTACTGCCTTGAATTTCAACTTAAACAGCATCTGTGTGAGCTCCTATGTAGTCTGCTGCACATACATGCAGTAGAAGGAAAACTGGACCTGAAGAGATTGCCATCAAATGGATAGGGCAGGACAGAAGGTATTCGTGTGTCTATTCCCCAGGTGAGGACCCGAGGTGTGTAATAGGTTAATGATATACCCTAGGCCCAGAGGAGCCTGAGCTTAGTCCATGGTCTCATGTACAAGAGCACTCATCTTTGTCCAGCACTGTCAGGAATCTCATCTCTGTCTCTGGAGATGCTCCTGTGAATCCCAAGGGTCAGTGTCCCCATTGTCACTGCAGACAGTGCATAGAGCTGGCTTGTCTTGGGAGATGCTGCATAAACCTTATGCTACAGTTCATTAGTTTGATCATCTTAAAAGCTGAGGAAAACCAGCCAGTGCGATACAGGTAAACTTGTACAATTTACACTGAGAGATAAAAGGAAAGCACAGAAATTGCCCTTAGCCTCTACAGGAAGGAGCTTAATATCCATGCTAATAGAAATTGTATCTCAGAAAGGACAGTGTTGGGACTTCAAGCGTTGTCTTTACAACACAATCACTCAGCTAGGTCACACAAGGTTTCATTAAGAATTATTTTAGTTCAGTTAGCATGAACTGTAGTTGCATGCTCAAAAAATTCTGCTTCTCATGATGAATCAGAGAGCTTCCCCTATTTGTTATGGTTTGCTGAACGCTGTTGCTCCAGCTGCAGAGAGCTGGATTGTGCAGCTGACAAACTGGCATGCACCAAAGACCCTCTACCCTAAACATCACAGAGAAGCTTACAAGACTAGGCATAAAGCCAGCGAGCAGTTATACAGGACTTTGTGAACTTAAAGCACTGCATGCATTTTCTCCAACAGTCAACTTCTTTTAAAGCAAAGTGACAGCTCACATGCTAACAGCCAAAGGACAACTACAGCCTCCATAGCCCTGCAGCCATATTTTGCCAGATGCCCAAGGAAATACCAGTTGTAGGATTTCTCCTCTGACAGGACACCACATAGAACCTCGCAGGGGAAGATGCATGACTGCATGGTGCTGTCCCAGCACAAACCACCATGTGGCTCTTCAGCCTCACAGTTAGATCAAACTTAAGGAGGGTAATAAAAGAAAAACAGGGAGAGAAATAGATTAAAAAATTAAAGGAGTGAGAAATTGCACTGAAAAGTAAAGCCATTCTTCAGTCTGTAGAGGCATGCCTGGACTGCTTCAGCAGAAGGCCATTAGGGTAAGGGTTGCAAAGTTGTCAGCTCTTTTCCCAATACCTGTACCACCAGAAGATAAATATTAGTGCCTCAGCAATCAACAGCTTAGTGATGAGCACCTATTTAGGACAATTTCAGGTGACGTAGGTGGAACAGGAACAGTTAAAAATAGGTTATGTAGCAAGAAAGTGAGAACAAACAAAAAGAAGAGGCAGATTTTATGCCTCATTAGATAATTTTACTGCCCACCTACTGCATGAGCAATTTTGTTTCTTGTAGGGCTTTTCACACTCTGCAGTACAGTACTGCATGTTGCCATTCCACACCAGAGAATTTTGTCTGGAGCCTGCAGTCTCTCTGGGATTTTGTGGTATTTCTCTACTTGGAGATGTGGTAGCAAAGCTGTGCTGCATGGGCTTGTTGTGTAGTTCCAAAGCAGAGACTGAGAAGAGAAACAACCATTTTTTGTTGTTGTCATCTGGATGTTGCCTCCTGAGACACAGTCAAGTGTCCTTCTACTCTACAGGAATTGGTGTTGGACAACATGACTCATGAATCATGCATCTTTTTCTTGCTGGTGTTACTGCTACTGTGGGCAGTTAGCACCATGCTTTATTACCTGCAAGTATCTTAGACACAAAAAGTCAGAACTTCCTAATTAAAAATTAAACAATCTTAAGTCCTAGCCAATAAATATTTCAATACTTTGCTACCTCAAATAGCAAGCTAACTAGGGATTTCATAAGAGGTCATGGTATCTTGACTCTCAAGACATAATTAACATCTTTGAAGCATGACTGGCACCTGGCTGTTCCTCCCATTCAAACCAAGCACCTGAAGAATTATCATTCTGTCTCAGTACTACTGTATTTACAACAAATGAGCATTTCAAACACAATGGTTTATTTGCTTTAGTACCTACTTTCCTAACCCATACTCAGACTACAGTATCCCTGACAGGAATCAGAATCTCCTAATAGTGAATTTTGTAATCACACATGAGATGTGATATGAAAGGTGAGACAGTGGAAGAAACAGCTGCCATTACACCTGACATACTCATTCAGGGGACAGCTCAGCAAGAAGGATGGCAGAATGATTTTAATTTGGCTCAAGAACTGCACAGCTCATGCTGTTCTCCATCTCCTCTCTGCACCTCTGAAAACTAAGCAAAAAGAAGCAGAGCTGTGATTCTACATGTTCCTTTGTGCAGGATGAATTTGATAAACCTTTACAAAATGATGTATATTTTAAAATCACAAGAAGCAATAGCTGATAAGATGGGAGTTCACAGCTGGACAGATACTGCAGCTCTTACCTGAAGGTGGCATTGCTAGAATTCTTTCCTGAAACTCAGCTGCATTTCCCACACTAGCTTCATTGACAGCTTGACTTCAGAAGCAGTACATGTCTCTCCTGCAAGCCTTCCACTGTGTAAGTGGTACCAGAGAGATTAATCTTGGGGCATTTTGTCCATTTCTTGGTGTCCTCAGCTCACACCTCTAGTATGTATCCTGACAGCATATCACCCTGATCTGGCTCCTGCCAGCCTAAGGAAATGATGGAGTTGAAAAAATCCACCACCTTTAGCAGTCCTGGAGGCTCTGTGACACACTACTGCACTCGCAGGCCTATGCTTGCATATATAAATACAGAGCTATTCCTGTTTCAAGATGCTGAACCTGCAAGGTGTTAGTATAAAAGGAGCTCCTTAATAAGCACAAAACAAATTCTGTCCAACAAAACACTGCAGTTCCTAAAAGGGCATATACATGTAGACCCTGTTCCAAGGTTGTCTATTTAAGAAAAATCCTTACATTTGACATGGAAACATCTGAATTCATCTTGGAAAGGGCACTTTCTATGAGCATTGGACCACTATTCATTCCCTGCATGTGTTCCTGGAGAGGTGTCTAGCATTAAAGGTTTGCTTTTGTCTCTTCCTAGCTGACCAGTGAGCTCTGCAGAACATTTCCTATAACCTGTCTTGTATGGCTTTGAGTGCCTAGTGCCTTGTTTAATAAACCCCTCTTACAGTCCTGTGTAAAGTGGAAAGCTGTTATCTAGACTGCCTGGATTAGTGAATTTGCTTGTTAGCTTTGCAACATCCTGCTAATGTTCTTCAGGTTTATTTTCCAAAGACTGCAGTACTCCTAATTAATAGTAATTTTTGAAAATACAGATCTTGCTTTTTTACTCTTTACTTAATTTTGAAGGTCTAGTTAGATCTCCTAACACATGAGAGAAAAAGATGGGACATTCAATAAACCACTTGTATATGTTTAGTCAAATGCCTTGGGAGTTGTGAATCTGAATACACCTTCTGCTCTGAAAGTCTCAGCTAAGACGCAATGATCTCCCACTGCCCTCCCCAACCCAAAAAAGTCAGCTAGTGCAGCATGCCATGACAGAACACTCAGGGTCATAAGGAACACGGTGCAATGGACAGTACATATTCTTCTAGGCCTAATGTGGCATAATGCAAGTCTTCAAATAGAAGAATCATAGCTTCAGGCTTTAAATTGTTTTTGTGTTGTCTTCTGATGTAAACCTGAATGCTTTCCCATCTGAGTAACTATTTAACCTCAAGGCTCTTGTCTACTACTACATAAAATTCTCTCCTTTTTTAGCTATACTGGCTTCTACACCTGGCCAGGGTTTTTCTAAACTATGTCACTACTAAGGCCCTGTTATCTATCACAAGATTCTGTCAATAGTTCAAACAATTTTTGATGGCCTCTGACAGCCTTTTGTTTATAAAATGTTTCAGTTTCATGGTTGTACAGAGTATGAATTCTCTGTAACTAGCACAAAATAAAGTGTGCCCATTTCAGCATTTCTGAGGCTACTTTGATCCTCTGGAGTTTGGTTATGATTTTGATCAGTCTGGAATTAGGCACAGATTCTTTACTACTTTTAGATCCAGTACTAAAATAAAAGAATGTAAGCAACCTCCATTTATTCTGCAAGAGTTTTATCTCCTTTTAAAAGAAGGCTTGATGAGGGACTGATGAAAGAAGCGTAACAACATGTATGAAAAGTTATTTTCTTTGTCATACATTAGGGCCTTTGGCAACCTATGCGTGAACTGTCAGCACTAAAAACATCTGCGCCTTACAGCACCGTTATCACCTTGATCACTTTTATGGTGATTAGAGAGTTGTGTAAGAGCAATGTGGGTGATCTGCTGCGAGCATCCCGAGAGAGCCAGGGCCTGTACAGTTCACAGCTATCACACAGAACTCATTCTATATCCTCCAGAAAACCTTCCACTTTGAACCCAGTGCCTAGAGACACACACATTGCTATTACACAACTCTCTAATCACCATAAAAGTGTTCTCATGTGGTCACTAGTTTTTTTAATTGCTTTTGATTGAGATAGATAAACCGAGAAGAAATTTCAGTTCACAGACTGCCAGAGAACAGCATAAACTTCAAGGGTTCAGGAAGCCCCTTAACTAGGTCTAACCTTCATTTCTGTAGTGGTCACTCCATTTTCTTATCTCTCTCCTCAAGGAGGAGATGGAATTTTAATGCATATAGTAAGAGGAAAAATGCCTAATTTGTTTTACACTAGGTTAAACCTCCATTCAATTTTTGAAAAAAACCCTCAGTAATTGAATAATTTGCCTTAAAAGTGTTTCCATTATTTAGCATGAGTAATAATGGTGCTTTAAGGAGGATTTTTTTGGCTAGTGTGATTGATTGTAGCTTTCATATTAAGTCCACATTTTGAATGAGACAGAGGAAACAATCCAAGAAAGAACCAAAATATTAACAGAAGAGGAAAAGCAAAAGTCTTATTAGTCAGATGCTGCTGCTAATAGGAACACACACGTGTTACACAAGCTGTGCTAAGCATGGATCATATGGTTGCTATCTGATGGATATAAGAAGATCAGTCACTTTTTTTAATGCAGGTCTGGTCTACGTCAGGAAAAAGCAGTCAGATTTAAGTAGGGAGAAACATAAAACACAGATGCTTGAAATTAGGCACCCAGGGTCATAGATGTGACTTTCAGTGGTGCTGAGTGTTCTGCCCTCTCATCATTGCTCATGGGTATCAAGCCATTTCTATCTGAGAGCTGAAAATCTGGAGCAGCGTACATCAAAACATGCATCTTGGTAGATGCTGTGATGACATTTTCCTTAATTAATCAATACTCAGCTTTACAATCAAAGTTTATCTAACTTTCCTTTTGCCTACATAAAACAGACAATAATCTAGGTCTGACCTTGGACTAGTTCCTTGGTGACTGGGACATAAAGATTGCTGCCTTTCTTCCTTTTTTCTATGATACAGCCTTGCACTGGGAGCCATTCTGGGCTGGGAAGTTACAGGTGATGGTGATATCTTATTTCCTGACATCTACAGCTTGAGGATGAGACACCTGAAGAAAATCAAATTAGCATAGTGCAATCAGAATTCACTGATTCCAAATTGTGTGTGTGCATAAACAGATGCATGTACAGGAAGAAGTCAAGGAGGGTAACTTCTATGTTAAGATTTATTCAAGGCCACATCCTTTTTCTAAAGACTCTTTCTTTTCCATCTACTTCCCTTTGTCATTTCAAATGTTGAAATATTTCAATTCTTGGACTTATCTGAAAATGAGTTCTTTCTGCAATGCACTACAGAGTGTCTCAGAAAAGATTTCCTTAATACATAGGAGGTTTGGACAAAAATGCAGTGTTTTAGGTGAGAATTGATACACGTAACTTCAATTTGGCAATTTTCTTTCTGAAATGTTTCAATAGACCAGACTCGCTGTTCGCACTGGATCTTCTGTGACACACTCTGGTCCTGGGGAAAAAGGACTGCAAATCTCCTTTCACCAAGGATCCCAGTCTAATCACAAAAAATGGGAACAAGAGGTACCCGAACTATAACTCCCAGAAGATAGTTCAGTAGCGTTTTCTAACCAAGTTTGTTTATGGCTGACATATTTTCTTTTTTGACTGCAAAAAAATTGCTTTTAAGCATTCCCTTTTAAATTATCTTCCCTCCTCCCCCACAGTATTTTCCAGAGAAAGCTACTTTTCATTTCTGCCATATCCCACTACACTTGCGTAACTGACATTAGAACAGTGTGTTTAGTCAGTCCTCTCTTGTGGCCAGTCCATGTCAAGGGGTTTCCAAGTCCACAGACACTTGCAGTGAAAGGACCTGGGTATTTGATCCTGGCTATCAGCCTAAGCATAAAGCAGCTTCTAAGCTCTGTCCTTGGAATTTGTCCCCTGAAGTAGCACAGGGGGTGGTTTTTCTTCTGGAGCCTGATGAGGAGAAAGAGGACAAAAAAATGATGGGAAGTAAGACTTCCACATTAAAAGCATGTTAAAAGCAGCTGGCTAATAGACTTTCCAGCAAAAATTTCTTGTGTTTTCAGGGGCTTGATGAGGCCCTTGGAGTTGATGGCACATATTCTGAATTAGTAGGCTTTCCCTTGCTCCATACTCTCTGTAGCAAATGTGGTGTAGTTGCTGTTCACCCCCTCTACATGGATCCATGATTTTTTTCTCCAGCCTTCTTTTTGAAGACCAAGTGAGTCACCTGCTTTCCTCCATTGCTTTTGGGTGCTTTCCATCTCATTTTACATTTTCCCCATGTGTTACAGGAACTCTACTTTCCCTGGGGTATGGTGTATATATTTAGTTTGTCTCTGTGTGAGCAGCTGACCACAGTGGCACATAGGGCTATTATCAAGAGGGTCATATCCTGTCATGGTGCAAATAAGTGTAGATTACAGCAAAAATAATTTGTCTTGAATTACTTGATAACTCAGTCTGTCCCACTGCAATATTTTAAAAAAGAAAGTCTGTAACCCAACATGTCTACCAGTGATTGTCCTGCTGTAAAATGATTAATTTAGGACAGACAAGCCACAGTCATTTTTTAGATTGAGCATGACTCCACTCTCTTCTCTTACATAGGTTTTGATTGTAACCGGCTTTCTCTACCACCTCTTTCTCTTCTGTCACCTCAATGCTGCCTTTGAACCATAGAACTTTGGGCGCTGGCTTTGCCTTGAAAGGTACCTTGATGCTTGCTATACGGTTTTGCTTTACCTATTAAACTGTCTTTATCTCAGCCCACAGGTTTTCCTCATTTTTACTCTTCCAATTATCCCCCCTATCCCCTTGAGGGGGCGTTTGAGTGGCTAAGTGATGCTTAGTTGCCAGCTGGGGTTAAACCCCAACACCATGGCAGGGGGATTGGAACTAGATGCTCTTTAAGGTCCCTTCCAACCCAAACCATTCTATGATCATGATAAAGACAGTAGAATCAGTGTTAGGTGCTGCTTGTAATGAAAACACTCCCTCATTTGTTGGAGAGTAATATGGGAAAATTGGAAGGATGTCCTGCACACAGTAAAGAAAACCAGGCAGGTTCTTAAGCATACTTGGTGATTTTCCTTTTGTTTTTGTAATTTCTAAACATACACATTGTGTGACAATCTTCTGCTGAAAGTCATAAAAAGGCATTAAAAAATATTTCTGAATGTAGGAAAACCCTCCCTGGCCCAAAGCTTTGCCATGGGCAGGTTTTTACCACGGCACGGGTACGATAAACACTCGGTGCTGCAGCCACAGCATCCTTAGCGCTGCGCTTGTCGCGCTGCACCTTGCCTGAGGCAGGCAGGGCCCGCGCAGGGGAGGCTTACTGCCACGCTGCGGCGAGCGGGAAGCCTGCCCGGTGCCGCCTGGGCCGGGCAATGGGCGTATTGACAAGCGATACCATCCTCTCAGGAAAGGTGTTTTTCTTGTCGCTGAAGTAAAGGTTCAGGCCAAAGTTCTGGGTCACTGATGTGTAAACACAGACACCTATGCTTAGTCACTTAAAATCAACCGGTACAACTGTTCAGTTTTCTCCTCTCAAGGAACAAAGCAGAAAGAAGAGGTTTTTCTCCTCCATTTTCCAGCCTGTAAAATGGCGCAGGCCAGGAGCCTCAGGGAAGCACTGATTCTGACAGAGCTTGGGCATGCCTGGTAAAGAGCAGCAAAGAGATAGGGTGGCTACCTCCAATGGCAACTGTTGCTCAACTCTCTGCCCCCTTGGCTCTGAACACAAGCCTCTGTTTTTGCTCCTCTCCCACTGTGGCAGTGACAGGGTTGTGGATGGCTCCCCCCTTCACTGTTCTAGCATGCAAGGGATAGAGGGAAGGGAGCGTGGTGAGAAGCCAACCTTGCTGGAAATATTGCGAGTCTGCATGTCAGGACAATGGGTTAGCAACTGTGAAAGCATCTTTACAGGAGACCAGGAAGGAAAAATTTTAAAAAGCCAAGATTTAAAGCCAAAACTTAGTAAGGCTGAGGCTGTAATAGACTGGGAAAGATTAGGTCTGTTCTTGTCTGATCTGTACATCTGTTTGTCCTTAATCAAAAAGCTCTTTATCAAAACCAGGCCAAGTCCAGCAGTAGCTATTTGGAGGAAACTTCTCACTAGAGTTTCACAGCCTTTGATTATACTGACAACACCATGGGAATTTCATCCTATTTGCCATCACTGAGCGACATCCATCCCACTTTCACATCATTCAGGACAATACAGTTTGGAAGGATCCACAGTTAGAGCATGAACATCACACACATACCCTTCATGGCTGCAGATGTCTCTGGAAGAAATCCTGGTGGAAGCATGTGAACAGAAAAACTGTTCAGTATGGCTGCTGACTGAGCACTTCCAACACCAAAGAGGTACGTAAAAGCAGGGAGATCTTACAACAAAATGGACAGACCCTCAGGATGAACAGTGGTTTAGTGAATCAGACATCATGGGTAGAAAGGGGCATGGAGAAAGGCTGCTCCTAACTAGTTTTTGCCCTTCCGTATGGAGGTTTGCTAGAGGGAATGTAGCTATAGGAACCCAAAAACTGAAACAGAACACCACTGTAGACCCT
Organism: Zapornia atra; assembly: GCA_013400835.1. Classification (NCBI taxonomy): domain Eukaryota; kingdom Metazoa; phylum Chordata; class Aves; order Gruiformes; family Rallidae; genus Zapornia; species Zapornia atra. The sequence continues at coordinate 87,707 of VZTU01001877.1, read as the reverse complement.
TGGCTGGTCTAGAGGAGTTGTCAAACCAGCTGAATGCTCCCTTTACTGCCTACATAGTATTTGTGTCTGAACCTGAATTCTACACAGTGAAAGATGAATCTCTAACTAAGGCATCTGTCTGCAATTCTAGTATGCTCCACACTGTCCCTTTAGGCCACCTTGGCCATGACCCACAGAGGGCACTCGTACACAAGAAACTCCACCCAAGTACATACACCAGGCCAGGGTTTGCGGGGCATCATCTGACACAAAGAACACAGGACTACCAAGAAGAGAACAGTCTCACAGAGACATTCATCAGGGATGGGCACTAGGTCAGATCCATCTACCATGCAAGAAAATCTGCTTGACCTCACAGCTGACCTTCATTTAGCCTCTGAAGTTCCCTTCACATCATCCTACCAACAGAATATTCAGTGATTCCTGAACCTGTGAAGGATACATTAATACAATTTTATGTTCCTTCCATGCAGTTAATTTTAAAATGGTCTTAGAATGCTTCCACTTTTCATGGAAGGCACAGTTTAGAGCTGGTCTACATCTAACTGAGTACACCTCAAATGCTAATAGCCACTAAAATCCACACCTTGAGATTTTTCTCCAGACGATGCTGAGAGCATGAAGCTAAGCTTTCCAGCCTTCTCTTGCCACTCCTAACAGTCTTGTGTTTTCCTATAAAGATCATAGACTTCAGTGTACAACATCAATAATGCTACTGCAAAATTAATTCAACAAAACAAGATGTGATATTGAATATTTACCAGTCTCAGGTTGTGTTGCTGGTCCTCAGCACAAAGCAGGCAAATGTCCCATGAGTCACTTTAAAGAATCAGGATAAGAATTAATAAGGATTAAAAAACCCCACACTACAGTTCACTAGACTTGTTTAGGTGACATGTGCAAGGACTTAAATAGAAAATTTAATGCTTTATGTTTCTACTGCTTTATACAGCAAAGGGAAGTCTCTAACTATTATCTGCCTGCTACCAAGAGGGTGCACAGACTAACAGTTTATTCTATGTTAGACAGTCAGTAAAGCAGCTCTCCCTCGCCTCAGTTTCCTAGCTGTTAGCAAAGCAGCACTGTTCCTCCGCAGAGTTCACTGTAGAACTCTGTAAATACTACTATTTATCCTCCTCTTCCTCTCTGAGCCATTCACTTACCTTCCACAGTTACACTGGCATTGCTGTACCATTAGGGTCAGTCTTGCATAGCCTGCATTTGCTGTGCAATCTCCTGAGTCACTCAGCATAGCATTACTAAGCTTTGCTCTCTTGCCTTCACGCTTCATGATGTATTGAAGAGACCCCCCTCAATCTCTCATTCCCCCCCTCTACATCCCCTTCAGGTTGCCATTTTCAGAAGTCAGCCCACACTCCAGGTAAGTTTTTCCCTTCTTTTTCACTTGTGTGTTCTTGAGATTGCTGACAAACTGATTTGGAACCCCTGGGAAAGGGGAAAGAGTTAGTGAGAAAAAAAATGGCACATACTAGCAAGCACCTCATAAATACAAACAGGCATCTTTGCCTTTGCAGGAGACAACACGGGCTCCTGTGCAGAGGAGAGTCCAGCTTGGATTTTACCTCCAGTGTGAAAACGAGGTCTTGATGTTCCTCTGGCTTGCCCATCCACAGACTACATTTATGAGACCACTGCTTCCATTTTTTTCAGCCCAAGCTCTGGGGCTTTGTGTTTTAGCTTTGCAGATATTGCAGCTCAAACCCTGCCATCTTGTGTTTGATCCATGCACTGCCCAAAGATGCTTACTGTGCATTACTTGTGATTAATGAAGAGTGAAGTCTTCTGCAGTAGATCTGAAGTCTCAACGCTGAGTTCTTTAAAGTCACTGGACAGAAAACCCTTAATTATTATAGTGTAGGCCGATTCATCATCAGAGGTGATGATTTCATACTTATTATTCCACTTCAACTCTTTCCCATTGAACTTCTAGGTGAAGTTTTGCACTTTCTTTGGCAGGCAGATTTCAAACACTGCTGTCTGTCTTTCAGCCACTTTCAGTGGTTTCAGTTCTGTCAGAAGTCAGTGGTTCACCTGTTACAATACATAAAAGACAAATATTAATTCTGTTATGCTTAGTTCCTGATCTCACTAAATAGATAGACTTAAGAAAGGAATCAAAATAACTTCCCTGGAGTGGTAGCAGAAAGGTCAACTAATTCCTTCAGTGAAAATTAAGCTAACCACAGCCCATAACGTTCAGCAAAAGTTGCATGTGCTCCTACAAAGCTGATCAACAGACACGCTGCTTTTCTGTTCAGTTCTTCTATCTCAGCTCTGATTTTTTTCCCTCTCCTTTACTGTAGGTCACTGTGAAGTAAATGGCTTCAGACAACTGCAGATGACATCTAAAAGCCTACCTGGAACCATTTGGCAAACTGAAGGGGACTGACATCTTCCTGCATTATCTGTCAAGAGCACTGCAGTGCCTGGCACAGGATCACTATCTGGTTTAAGTACGGTAATTTACCACACTACCAAATAGCCTGTGCCCAAGCCCTGCTAAAGCCCTCTCTCATCAAAAACATAAGTATTATACTTAAGGAATGGTACTTACAGCAAACCTTATCTTTAAAAGATGGTACTCCTGAAATAAAAGGTAAGGCAGGTGGGCAGCATCAATTTTACTTAGCATTTGTTTAAAGCAAGTTTGCTGTACATACTGTGGTTGGTTTTCTTTCAAACAACAGGCCCACATTTGGCTGGTTGTAGGAAGCATATGCAGATGAAAAAAGATCACTGTCATTATGCCCAGGCCCATCCACTGACTCCCAAGTCCTGTAACGCTGTGCAAAAAGTTCACTTCCACTAGAAGGACAGTGCCAAGGTGCATTTTATCATTCCCATCTTTTCCACTAAAACTGGACCAAATTCAGCAGTGACTCACACCCCCTGCCACACTGACGTCAGTGCAGAATTTGGCTTATTATCTGTAATAACTAGACTTCAAACTGAAATCTGCTATCTCATGAAAGGTGTTTTCACATGGGCACTCTGGTAATTGTGGGTTGGCTTGTAACTTGTACAGTGTTATATGTCTGTTTGAAGACCAGTGAATCATCAACGTTGCAAAGACGTATCAGGAAAAAAAAGTAGATCACCATTTGGCCCACCAATTTTGACCCTCAAAATGTTGTCAGTGGATGTTGAAGTACACGGAACCTCGTGTATCTGAGAACAAAGGTTATCTGTCACTCTCAGCATCAGAGTTTCTTTTCAGTCACAAGACAACTGCAGGTGCCTAAGTTTTGCCCATTTACATTGGTGATGCACAGAATATATTTCATACCCATACACTTCATATATTTTTTTTTCCTCACAGAATACAGGGACCACAAAGGCTCTTCCCCATACTAAGTACAATGCTGGCACCTTTGAAAGTATCTTTTTGTCCAGTGGACACAATGACACATAGTCAGCAGGGGACAGACTCTTTCATCCTGCTTCACCCCAGTCTACTTGCAACAAATTTGCCATGCAAAGAGTCTCAGTCTTGCCTAACTTAAAAATTCTTGGAAGTCCCGTTGCTAGTAACTGGTCTAGTCACTAATCAAGCCATACCTCTAGACCTTACCTGTAATCATGATCAAGGATACGATGTAGATGGCATCTGTGTGGGTATTGGACACTAAATACTTGCAGTTATTTGTATCATCTCAGGAGAAGCATTCAGATCAGAAAGAAAAAAAAACCAGAGAAAGCAATTAGCTAAAGCTCCACATAGAGGCAGATATGCCAAATGTATGAGGGAATTCTTCATTTGTGTTTAAATCAGCATATATATGGGTTTTTTTTTTTAATCATTAACAGAACTGACCTGTTGACAATCTAGAATCTCTCTGAGGGCAGAAATTTTCAGGCCAAATCCTCCCTAAAGATCCCTCACAGCTTTCCCAAAGCCCCAGTAACAGACAGAACTCTTCCTACTAATGGTGATACATTTTGGATCAGGGCCATTCTTGACCTAAGGAAGCAAAACAAAGCCACATTTCTTCTCAGAGACATCCATCCTTTTATTCTGGTGCTCTGCATTGAAAGTGACAATCGCCCCTGAACTGCATGAGCAATGCAGAGACCAGTGGAAAGTGAATGGAAGCAGCTGGACTTAAGGCTCTGCAGTACCGTAGGAAAAGAAAAGGAGTTTGACCTGCCCTGGCTGGCAGACTTGTAAATAAAGTACTGTCTGAGAGAAGAGGTGAATTAGAGGGAACTAAGAATTAAGGACAGAAGAGAGCAAAGAACAGAGAAAGGAAAGAACAGAAGGACAGCAGAACTTCTGCGGCCATGGGACATCACAAATTAAATAGTGCTGAACTGGAACATATGCCTTGAATGTTATGAATGACTAAGTTTTAGCATGGGTTTTCCCTGGATTGCACACAAAGGCATCAGGGTCTTACTATACTAAACACAAAACCAAGTAACAAAAACAATGGTTCCTGCTTTCCTGTTCTTTTTCTGTTGATTGGAAAAAACTGCCCTATAAACACACAGCAGTATTTGAAAGTAGCAGTATTGCAGCAGGCTGACTGCAAATGGGGACATTTTTATTGCTGCTGAGGAATACAAAGTGCTGAAGTTTTCCTTTTTTACAGTTTTTATGGTGAAAATTAAAAAAAAAAAAGAGCTAATGGCAAGAAAAAAATGTTTGTCACTACATACTACTTAAAAATACTGTAAAAACCATTCTGGATCCTTCTTGTACTGGTACCCAATCCTTCTTTCCCATATTGCATTAGGCTTTGGTTTACTTTTAACTTTAGCTCAGAATATTGCTTTGTCTCCTAAAATTAAAGAAACAACTCTGAAATGAATTAAATTAGTGAATTGCAACAGGGACCTGATACTTACTTTCTCTGGGTTTATTTTAAATGCATGGCTTATTTGCCTGTCTGCTTTATGGAGGAGATTAGGTTAACACTGCTTCACTTCCTGTACTGATTACAACTTTACCTCCATCACAGACACCCCTCTGGGAATGAAATTTGTTCATTAGCATTGCTCTGCACACTGACAGGAATGATTGGTGATTTTTTTGGTGATACATAGTAGACTTATATGATCTTTGTGTCACTTTAGTCCTGTCATATGGGAGAGATTATACACACTGGAAAAGGCTTATTTACTTATGCATTAAAGGCCACATTCTTCCAGACCAAGGCAAATTATTCGATCATGAGTTCTGCATAAACAAGAACTGCTGTACTTAAATCAGTGAAGACATGTTTCCAGCAGCTGAAAGGAACAGCAGCTTTCCCATTGATTTTGACTGATCCATGACAGATCTCTCAAAATTGAGGATGAGCACAGGCAACTGCAGTTCTTTACCACTGTGTAATATGATGGACCATATATAGTTGCATGAGGTGGGTGAATATACCTAAGAGCACCTGAAAATGCAGTTAGTTGTTGGCATGTATTAGGAAAGAACTTCCACCAGAAATTTTGTTACTCACCCTTGGCTGTTGGCAGTGGACAAGAGTTTTCCATGAATTCATGAGTGCTTTCTCCAGCAAGGATCTCAAAGGAACATGTCACCATGCTAAAAGACTCCTAATAAGGCAGAAGACTTCCTAAAAACAGCTTCTTTTGTTGGGGAAAACGTACATTAATCAAGCAGAACAGAGGTACACTGTCTGAAAGATCTATTTACCAGGAGTGGGGAAGGGTAGATATGACAAGAAGCCCTGAAACATAAAGTTAGACAGAAAATTGGCTCAGTCTTGGGAGAGGATGGTTTGTGCAGCAGGAGAAGTGCTAGCTGTCCACAGGAGACTGCTGATCAATTCCTTGCTTCTTTCCAGTCTTTCTGTGGAGTTCTAGGCAAGTAATTTGTGCTCTCTGTACCCATCTTGTCATCTACACAATGGGAAAATTGGGCTGCCTTGCTGCACAGGGGTGCTCCAATGTGCTTTCATGGATGATGCTGTTCAAGAAAGGTATCAGAACTGAATGTATCAAAGGCCCCTTAGGACTTACTCTGTTCTGCACAAGCTGTACTAAGCTCCTGAGTGCTCCTCATGCCCTATGTTTAGACAAATGCCCACCGCGTAAGACAAATCCTCCTCCTTGAAACTGGTCATTTCAGGAGTCTCCAAAGAGCTGCATTTTTCTGTCAGAACAAACCTACTCAGTTTTGGTTTCATAAGAGCTAGTTCTTCAGTTCAGAATATACGTTGCACCTTATCAAAATATATATTCACAACCTGGTTTCCTTGCTGAGCTGGCCTTTTGTCTCTAGCCTGCCTGTCTGAGAGAAATGTTATCTGATTCCCTATGCACAGAAGCCAGGTGAAGAGTCTCTATGTTTAGACTATCTTTTCTATATACCCTCTAAAATAACACAGGGATACCATGCATCTTTAGACCCTGTTGTGTCTTTCCTCTTCTGCCCTGAATTTTTCTCACAGATACAGACTTTAAAGTCTTTCTTACAAACCATGAAGCCAAGAGAAAGAGATTGCTTGCTTTTGCCTGGTCTGCCCAAAAGTGTGTCAACTCCCTGCCTTGGCTCTTACCACCCTCTCTTCTCCTTTTCTCAGCCTTTCACCCTTGCAGACCAATGGTCATTGGTGTCGGTGACAGCAATGATTGGGGCTGGTCAGCAGGAGATGAGACGTTATTCTGTAGTCTCAAATACCCTAGAGAAGAGTGTATTTTGCCTTCACTCCTTATGGGGCAAAACCACACCAGTCCAGTTGCAGTAAGTGCTGAAATGAGCATGCTGCTTTACTCACCTGCTCCACTGCACAAGTCTCTACATACCTTCAGATTTTCAAACCCTACCAAGCTCGTTCAAAAGCCAACCCACCATTCTAACAGTCCCTCCTTACACTTTACTTATACTTCTTTTACCTGATCAAAATTTTCATCCTTTGCCACAGATTTTCCATCATGAAAACATTACAGGTTAAGATTCAGTAGCTTGTGCCAGCTATGGAAGAGAAATGGCTGGTAAGAAACAGGGGTTTTTCTAAACTTCTGGGATATTACCTTCTGTTTCATCAGTCGTGAGAGGGAGCACTCGGTTAGAAAAACTGCCCGTAAGAGTAAGCAATGAACTTTTGGAAGCCCTGTCAGATTACAAGATTTCCTGTTTCTTGATGAGACAGGAACCAACTTCCAGACCCCAAAAGGTTCCATTTGAAGGATGCAACATTGTCTGTTACCACCCATCATGATGACTCAACTTGCCCATACCTTGACTGTGGGCAAGAAAAAAAAGAAAAAGAAAATGCAGATGAGCCTCCATGCTTTGGAACACAGACACACCACAAACAACCCACGGATACACTGCAGAGATTAGCTTCACCTATCATATAGAGTGTGGCTATCACACTGTATTTACTATGGCTGCTATTAACAGAATCAGCACACGTTTACAAGGCAAACCAGGTCTCAAGGAAAGACTTGTCAGTACCAAGTACTCATCACAAAGTCTTGGTATAAGTGGATGGCAATTTTAGGTTCAGTTACAGAAGAGAGAGTTTAACAAATTTGACTAATTATTTATATTATTTATAACTGAGACTTCCCTACACCGTATTTTTTGCAGTGCTTTTACTTATGTTTTTAAGTGTCTCAAGGAGTCATACGTCAGAGTACTACTTCCCAAGGTTCCTTAGAAGGGAAATGAAAGCAAATATGAGACTAACACTAGCACAGCTAATTTCCATCCTGCCTACCCACAGACATAGAATACAAAGTATTAGGAAATTCTTGAGAACATATGTTTACATACTTTATTTCTTCCCCAGCTGCTAAAGTCCTGATCATTCTTACTAGGAAACAGGAGCTTTCAAGGCCATGACTGACCCTTCTGTATCCCTCAGCTCACATGAAGTCCTGTAGATTGTTGCAGTCTGAGGAAGATGCCGGGGTCCCTTTACGCTGGACAAAGAGAACTATGAGTAGTTATAAATTTAAATACATAGTGGCCTCTTGTGGGCTATGTTGTTACATCCTTTACATGGGCTTTGGCAGTTTCCTATTCTTTGAGTAACAGGACAATAAAACTTCAAGGCTAAAAGATGCAAACCTTCTGCAGGCAAAGATGGTATCTTTTAATTTAAAAATAAACATTAATAAGAAAACCCAGTATTGGGCAGTTATTGTTATACCATTTCAAAACTTTGATCAATGCCAAATTACTAAATTTGCCAGTCTTGTTTTGCATGTTAAAACCAAGTATGTGGCTCCAGGTTTCAAACAGTTAAACATTCAATAAATCCTGCTTTGGTGTTTAAGTCAGTCCCTAGCCCTCCTTTAACACCTCAGTGGATCAGACAGGCTTTGGCTTTGTTATAAGTTATACAGCCAGCAGTTTCCACCATTTCCAACTACAACCTGTTCATTCAGTTACTTAAGCAGGGACTAAGCTTTCTGTAAAATCAGTTCATAGTTGTTAGATTACAGAGGGCATTCTTGAATCAGTTCTCTTCTACTCCTTAGTAAAATTGAGAATTTGTCATTGTTCCTCATATGGAGAAAGACTTAATTCCTAACAAGGTACTTCTCAAGAACAGACTGAATTCTAGATCTCAGCCTATGTATTTCACACTCTTCTAACTTACTTAACAGCAGCAGTACTGAAACAGAGCAGGTACAAGAAGCCATTTCGTGTGTATATGGGTCTATCCATTCTGGAGAACATGAACTGTGTATCTTGCTTGCAATGAAGCTGAACTAGAGACAATAAACCGCTTCTCTCAACTAACCACACTGTATTCCTGTTTGGAACAGACTGCTGTTACCTATTCCACATTTACGTTAAATCAAAATGGAAGAGTCTAACACAGGAGGCATCTGGGTTATGCTTTGCAAAACACAGGAACACAAAAACCCAAATAAAGTAAAAATCTAGAGGCTGAGTGGAATAATTCTAGGGTAAGCTCAACAAAGCAATGGCAAAAACACTAGGGAATATACCACCTTTCATGATTTTAGATGAGTTTTTGCTGCTATAAGGGTAAAGAAAAAAAAATCAAGAAAAAGATGTGCAAAGGCTGAAACACTGGCAACTTTTCCACTGAGCAAAAAATACCACATACAGACAGCAAAAAACAAACACAGGCTAAAGAGGGATTCCAGCACAACAGAAGGCTCTGTGCTTCATGTTGCTATTAACGCAGCTGCATTTATCACACCATAAGTGTGTGGAAATAGGATTGGTCATGCTGTAAAGTGGGTAAGGTATTACTTATTGCTTGTCTAATAAATCTATAAAGGAACCAACTTTCACTTAGCTTGTCAATAGTCTGATTCAGAAACAAGAGCCCAACTTAGAAACAGAAACCTGGTATGTGTGCTTAAAGTCACGTTTTCCCCAACAAAAACAAAACACTGCCAAGCCGATCCAATTCCTCCTACCTACTCAAGCTGATTAAAATAATCCAAGCAGTCCCTTTCCATGTTCATTTCACAGTGCCTGTGAATCCTCCCTCATGGTTCTGTTCTTACACCACTTCCTGTGTCACATTGAGTGGGTACACGTGTATCCACACACATGCATACACCATGCTCTGGGGGAAAACCAACAGATATGAAAGAGAGTATCTTTCAGTTTGGATCATTAAGCTGGCCTCACTGCCAGACATCGGCCTCAAAAAGGGGAGGAGTAACCCTGAATGATGCCTTCATTACCCTGACTTTGTATTCCTCACAACAGCCTAAAGACCAAGATGATGACAGTGGATTTGGTAAAACCAATCACATCTGGTTTTCCTTCATTTGAGACAAAAGGAGTCAAAGCTAATTTACAAGGGGTTGTTTCTGTTATTCTGCTGTACCTTATTAGTTTCAACTTAACTCCTGATGGTCTTATTTGTGTCCACTTCAGAGGCAAACAAGCTAAGCAGGTAAAGGTGAAAGAGCAAAAGGATCTATACAGGGAGGGGAAAACCCCCTGATCCCAGGAGAGAAGTGTTGCCTTTGCCTTTTCAGAGGAAAGTAGATACCTCGCAGCTGCTACTGGGACTAGGAAAGTTAAGGTCTGATGATAAGCAAACTTTGACTCAGGCAAATGCTACAATTTCACAAAGGAGAAATGCCTTTAGTAATATACACAGTACTGCAGACTGCTCTGTCCCCAAAATTGAGATGTATTGAGATCAAAAGGTAGGCAAAAGACGCTGAACCATCATCTGAATAGTGTCTATCAAGACAGGCTCTCGCCAACGGAAGTGGGAAACACCAGCAATCAACATCCTGGGTTAAAACTAAGGCAATACAGTAACTTAAGTTTATTTTAAGCCTAGCAGTAACAGCAGGTAACAGAAAGAAGCAATATGGAACACAGAAGTTGAACAGCATGGTCCAGTGGAGAGAAAGGACCAGGAATTGCAGTACCTGAGTCCTTTGCCAGACTCTTTAAACTTTATCTTCTTAAATGCTCTGAGCCACATTGCCAGCTCTGGCTTTTAATTCTGTGTAAATAATTTAGCCTTTCTCTGCATTCATCTTTGCTATCAACTGAATAAACCTGACACTGCTGCTCTGCTGGAGATTACATGGCACACAAGCTTGGGCTGGTCTTCTGCACTTCAGATAATAGTATCCCTTTCTGTGACTTTCACACCATGCCATGAGAATGTGACGTGTTATATTTGGGTGCTGGAGTCTGATCTGTATCTGTCCTCATGGAGGAGAACAACCTCTTCTCTTTCCTTGCGTGTAATAGGAGGAATTCCCCCCTTCGTGAATATGTGAGATTCGCTTTTAGACATTAGAAAGCAATGCTCGTGTTGTCCAGAGCATGTAGTTCTTTGACTTCCTGTCCCTTAAGCACAAAGCTGCAAATGCTGCTTTCTTTCACACAGTGAAATAAAGCAGCAAATATTCTTTCTGTGCTTTCGAACAGAGTAATATTTTTTTCTTGCTGGACTCCTCAGCTGCCCTACGTTACCCTAAGTTGATAGTCACTCACAGGCATCAATAACTATACGTCTACAGACTTGACAGAAGAAACAAGGTTATCTCTAGTGTATCTGAGAAAAAGTGTTTTAACAAATTGTAAATTTACCATTTCCCTTTGTTTAAAATGGTTTCCATGGAAGGAACACAAAAAATAATGCAACACTCACTGTATGTGACTGCCAGATAGCTGGCATTTCAGAACAATTTGACCAAGCCATCTTTATCTTGATCCTTCAGAAAGTCAGACATGGGCTTTATCTTGGGACAGTTCTTGCTCTCAAGTGCAATCTTAGTTTCTGTTTTTACATAACCCTGTGCATCTGCTGATTTCAGAGTACCTACAAAAGGACAGAGCATGTCATTAGTGTGTAACCATGACAGAAACATAAACAGAATAACACTGTTTAAGTGTGATGGCCAAAGATCAAATGACCGGCAAAGGAGCGAGGCACTGATCTAGGCTCTGCCCTCTTCATAAAGTGTAAAAAAGTTTATGAAAGAGAAGACATTACAGTTGGTTCTAATAAAATACTCTCAAGTTTGTTATATGCTAACCTACCTGGAGAGAGCATCTCAGTCCTCTGGGAAACAACTGTGTTGTAGGCATTAATCACAGAACATTAGGAGTTGGAAGGGACCGGAAAGATCATCTAGTCCAACCCCTCTGCCAGAGCAGGATCACCTAGACTAAATCATATTAATGCTGTTGTCTCTGGTACAAAGAGGCCTGGGCAGTGAGCTGCAGAGAGTGGATGAAGCATGTTAGGAATGCCCAGTAAAAAGAGAACTCTAGTAAGACACATAGCTTAGTTCCTACTGCCAGCTCAGTTTCAAACCCGCAGAAGCAGCAGCCCCACTCATCTCAAGTGCTTCTACAAGGCCGGAGCTCCTTTCCGCTAATCCTAAGCACTTCTTAAGACTACCTCTGCCATCAGTAGAGATCAGAACAGCTGATAGAAGGTCCTTCAGACCTCAAATTCTATTAAAAAAAAGAAAGACAGAAAGAAATACGTTAATTATGGTAAGGCCAAAGAGTAAACAGGTGGATTAGCTCCAAAATTAGACAAAATAATGCTTCACGAGGCATTTGAAAAACTTAGTTCTGAACAAGTGGCATGCTCCTGCCTGGTGTGAGATGGCAGCAGTGTAGCCCTTACAGCCAGACTGTGCAACTAGGCTGACATTTGCTTTGTACTAGTTAACTGATGCAAAGCAGTCCAATTTTATCTGTGACCACTCTCTCAGGACATTCCACATACATAGAATGGGAGTGGACAGCAGGCTAGATTTCCTTCTTCAATATCAACTGTTCACTTCTACTCAAGTCAGTGAAGTGCTGCCAACTAACACCAGCTGAGGATCTAGTCAGTCAGTACCTTAGAGCCCTTGATGGCTTGTTTGCCATAAAACAATTCTCTAGAAAGTCTCCTTTATAGAGGAGTCAACTTCTACATTGAACTTCGCTCTTATATGCACACTCCTATCAATCATCAACAAATATTCTTTAGCAGATGCACAGGAAGCTGATGACACAACAGAGCATTTTATTAACTGAGTCAGTTTTGACACTGAAGGGCACTGAAGAGCTGAAAACATCATTTATAGGGAGTTCCACTTACAATGTTATTCAGAACATCAGTGGTGCTTTTGCTATTTCTAAGGAGTGCTTAGATGGAATAGTATTACCCCTTCAAAAGAATCAGTAGCAATGGGGAGAATACAGCTAGCAAGGTTTACATAACACTAACAGTCATGTTATGCTCAAAAGCTTAAGTTTATTGCTCTATTTAATGACTATCACCAGTAGTTTTAAAAAGAATACCAGTTCTTCCGGCTAACTTCTCACTGAAGGAAATATTTTAAATACAGCAATAAAATCAAGTGGTTTAAAGATAACACATTTTGCCACACATTCATGCAAACCCTGCTGACAGGATTTTTACAGATTCGTGGATACAGAATAAACACAAAGGATGTATACTGAAATATTGGGAAGCTTTCCCCACAGTGATGAAGTTGTAGGCATAACGTTTCAGGCCCTACACCTTGCCCCTACTGACGTCAATGGTAAAACCTCAGTGGGAGCAGGATCAGCCCTTATTGTTCTGAGAGCGGCTTTACCTTCTCCTGATTAGGAAGTGCAGGAAATTCTCAGGATCTCCTGCACTAACACAAGTGGTGGGTTTTGGTTATTGTTACAAATAAAGAGAAGCAAAAATATTTTTAGTAGATCATTACAGCTCTATTCACAAAATGCTCATCTTTCACATTAAGGGTCCTGCATACCTCCATTTTTCTCTGCTCAATAAAGCACTTAAACATGTGCTTACCTCAAAGCATTGAGCACAATTAAACACAGTCCTCACAGCCTGATTGAGGTCTAAAAAGGAAAGTATGGGCAGCAGTCCCTATTACTGAAAAGGAAACACTGCTGCCTGGACTAGTGGTTAGAATGGGCTAATGACTGTCTAAATTTGGTTTGAGGGCAAATCTATCAAAAAGCAGCCAACACGTTCAGAGTGTGATTTTTCTTTTAAAGCTGCCTGGAGGATTTCTGTTAATTTTAATGAGCACATGGTCACCCTCAAAACCTTGAAACAAGTTTAAATTCATAGAGTGATTTTATTATGACATTTAAAAAAAAAAGATTAATTCGATGCACAAAATTCCTCACCTGATTTTCAAACTCAAATTTCGTGTAGAATTGTATTCAGATTGTGGTTTGACTACATAAAAAACCAAGAAACTGTTTGCAAAAATCAAATCTGGTTGCAGACTGAGATGCCAAAATATTAACAAAGAAAAGGTAAAGTGTGAAGAAGTTATGTTCAAATTAACTTCTACTGTTCACCTCATTATTGACCCAGCTGTCATGGTATTGGGGTACATTGCTGGTGAGAATTGGAGGTAAGAATTTGACGTACACCATTGAAATATTTTCCCCCCCTTAGTTCTGGTAACACTGGTGGTGGACTGCTTTAGAAAAAATAAACAAGCAAACATGATGTGTGAAACATCATTTCAATGTGTATCTACTTGAATCTTCCAATGCAGAGCCTCAGAAGGTTTACGATATACACAGTATTCGGTAGTTTTATATGTAAAAACAATCAGAAAGAGGCAAAAAGTTACTTTCAAGCTTATTCAACATACAGCACATTTCAGCATGACAATTCAAAAAGTTTTACACTGAACTTGGATATAATAGCAATGATCTTTTAAAAATAGCAAACTTAAGACAATGGATTTTTTTTCAGATTTTTTTTCTTGCTTTTGTAACAAATGAAGCTACTATTCTTATTTACAGTATAAATAAGCCTTTTTGGTGAAGAGTATGTCCTGTCACATATGTTTAAGACAAGGCGTACCTCAGCTCTTAAATGTCAACGCAAACAAGAGCGTAAAAGCAATATCAAAGGAAAATTATATATCTTTTTCTCCAGCTAAGACAGCCAGGTTACCATGTATCTCTTATCAGATCTGAAATATATCTGAATGCAGTCAAAAGTTCTCTTGGTTTTAGGCTTTAGGAATATCATGAACACTTATTCTTCTGCTGCTCTAGAAAGCTGCTTTCCATACAAGCTCATGACATGATGGACAAATTGATACTGTTCACAAGTCTGGATCATTCCTCCCCTGAAAAGGAAAGAAAAAAAGGCGAGGGAAACAAGAGCCTTATTACATGCAAACATATGAGGAAATGGCACAGCTAACATGAAACTTGTGTTCTGCATGAGATCTGATTCCAAAGCTTTCTGCAACGAGTGGAAAGTGCCCACTGACTGCAACCAGCTCACAGTCTGACCTTGAGCTTCATACTGAAAGTCTCTGCTAACCAAGGAACAGAAGGCAGTCAGAATAGGAATGGGCTTTACCTTCATTTTTCTTGCCAGAGGCCCTCATCCAACAAGGCAACACCATCATCACTTACATTCATATTACCAGAGCACTTATCCTCTAAGCACCATTTTGAACATCATGAAAAGCAACCCTTACCCCAAATCTCTAGATGGACAGATGGTAGCAGAGGGAATAGAGAGGGGAAGTATCCAAGACTCCATAGCTGCACTAGAAGCTGAATTCAAAACTAAGGAGGGCCAGACCAACCCAGACACCTGATGTAGCACACAACTTCCCATTCTAGAATGAGTCTTCATTCCTTCATGCCATCCCACGCTGTGCTGTTGGCAAGTTCACTGGGGATCACCAGCAGGATTTTGGAACTCACAACGGAACTTCAACAAAATCTTCAGATTTGTAACTACCACGCACACCCTGATCAGTAAAAGTCTCCCAGTACAGAAATCTGTTTTGGTTCAGCTTTTATTTCAGCTTTTGCTGTTCTTTTTATAACTGCAAACCAGAAAGGAAACGCCAGCAGGAGCAGAAACAGTTTGTTTTTCCATGTATCATTAGCCTGTGTATTTCTGCAAGTAGCGTATTAATGAACGCGAGCACTACAGCGGTAGACAGAAATGAACACAAAGAACAAGGGTAAAGTTGTCTATTTTAAGCAGATTTTTACTAACACTTAAAAGTCAGCTAAGAGAACCTCATCAACAGTGATACAAGCTCTTGATAATCCATTATGAAAAAAATTAAGCCACAGGGCTCACATTCCCAGAAGACGTACGCAGAATTGTGGCAGCATTGGTGCTGCTGCACAAATACCAGGAACACAGTGCCAAAAGCAGGCTGAAGTGACAAGTTGTGTTAAGGAACCTGAGAACCCACGGGGTGGCCAGAGCCAACCAGACTGTGAGTCTGGGTAAAAGTGTTACGTGGCACACTCCCTCAGTAACCTTCACTGGAGAAAGTTAATGAAAAATTGCTCCCTTCGAGCCAAATGGATAACAGACTGCTAACACACTCCTTAAGGGATGCCCTTTTCTGTGGGGTCCAGCTTAACAATTGGGAGTCAGACAGTAACCACAGCTATAAGGGGTGGATGAGTGGACCAAAGAAAACCCTCCTTTAGCCTCCTGCAACTATTTTGTTAACCAGTTGCTTGAAGTAACCCTGGTGAGCAGGGAAGGGCAGGGTCCCATGCTCCAACCTCTCATCAGTATGCCAAGGTGGAAAACACATGCTGCATTTCTGAATAAACTGTTCCCTAGCTGAGCATCTCCTCCCTATCTGCTCTACTTAATACAAGTTCACAGCTGATCCAAGTCCTTCTGTGCCACACACAGCACTGAAATATGTCAGTCCA
The DNA here is from genome assembly GCA_013400835.1 of Zapornia atra. NCBI lineage: Eukaryota > Metazoa > Chordata > Aves > Gruiformes > Rallidae > Zapornia > Zapornia atra. The sequence continues at coordinate 71,560 of VZTU01001877.1, read as the reverse complement.
TGACACACAAGTAACATTAGTCATACCTGACAATTACTTCCCATGCAATTCCATTAACAGTGAGGTTGAACCCTGAAGTTGTAGCAACAGAAGCATTAGGGTGGCCATCGAGTTTCAGACCACAGGAAATTACTTTTCTTTTTATCTGGTTCCCTGCTATGTGGTAGTTTCCTCCCCTTCCCACACACATGCACACTATGACATGTGCTTGCTGTCCAGGCTTTGGCACAGAATAGAGAAATTATGTTTACACCCATTTGTCACAGAAACCTTTCAAATCCAAGTTGCACAGTGGGAAAGGACAGCAAATGTCCCTCAGCACTACGGTAGGATTCAGGAATGATCATTTCCTTTCCTTAGTCACACTAGGTTATTTTAGGATCAACTGTTGGCCACTGGTGCAAAGCTCAGTGCACAGGATTTTTCCAAGGGACCTGTAAGGGAATGAAGGGAAAGAAACATTTCTCCCCTATCAGCCTCCACAGAAATCTCAAAGGCAGTTCTCAGGGCTCATGTCAACCCTTCTACTGCTGCAAAGCAGTGAGGTTCATTAATTTATGTGTCTGCTCTGGCCTGCATCAAAGCCTCTTTCCCTAAGGTTCCTGGTGACTCCTTTCCATCCACCGTATTTCCTCTAAAGAGTAACCACAAGACAGGAGGAGGAGACAGAGAGGGTCTTCCTTCCTATAGCTGCTTGGACCCTACCTCATCCTCTAACACTGCTTTTGAAGTTACATGGAGCTTCTGTGGGCATTTAGTGACAATAGCAGTGGACAGCACTATGACTTGCAAGAGCCTACAAGCCTAATTTTTTTTACTCCTTGAAAAACAGTGCTCTTCTGTAGCAAGGTTGATGATTTGACTGCTTTCCATGTCAAGTACTTTCTCTGACAACATTTAAATGGCCTTTTCCTATTCTATCCCACTCCTGAGAGGTGCCTGGCAGCTACAGAGGTGCCTGAAGGCCTCCTTTTCCTCCATGGCATCCTTTAAGTGGGATCTTCCCTGTCCAGCCTCTGTGAATGACAGCCAGTTCCCCTCTCCCTGCAAAACTAGTATTTTGGTTTGCCTTCTGTCTCAAGCACATTTGTGAGCAGGTGTCTTCAACCTTCATTTGCATGGCTCTTTTCCTGTGTAACATTAGTCACAGAAATGAGGTATTTCAGGTCCAGCCAGCTATTTCACTGAGCCACAGATAATCAGCACTCACTACTCACATTCTAGTTTTCTTTTTCTCAAGAAGCCTTTCCTTGTCTGGCCTGAAATCCAGTGAAATAGCCAAACCTCCCAGCCCCTGCAGGTCCATGTCTATCAGAGCCTCAGCAGGGCAGCAAGCATTTCATTTTCTGCCTCCCACTGAGTATAATTTCTCCTCTGAAATAAAGTTCAGCATGGGGTTGAGGTTCTTTTTTTTTTTCTTTTTCTTCCTCAGAAAAATCTTTGGTATGTTTTTCGTGACATCTCTTCCCCCGACTACATTTATCATTATCATTAAGAGAGCACTGAGACATGTTTTGATGGCACTTGAAACCAGTGGGAGAGGAAAAATAACATCTCTGGTGCAAAATTCAAGTCTGTTTACTTCATAATCAAACTCAAGGTGGTGCGTTAAGAAATGCTTAACTGGAAACCACTGCATTTCTGGAGATTTTCACAGCTCCTCTCATGTCTGCAAACACTCCAGACTGTGCATACTCTCCCTGTCCCCACAGAGTCCCAAAAGCCATGCCCTCCCAACAGCGCTCACAGCTCCAACCACACAAAGTCATTCTTCTTCACCCCTCTTGGGAGCAAAGTGCTGATCTGTGGCTCTGAACCAAAGAGCAGCAGACCTTTGAGCTTTTGCTTCTGTAAGAATATGGGGCCAACTCCTCAGCTAGCGAAGTCATCCCTTGCTGCACTGAGCTGTGCAGCTGCCCATTTGTGGGGATTTTGATGCCAGCTGTGAGTCTAGTTCAGTTCTAGGGCTGTCCATTAAGGTTTACTGTTCATAAAATAGGCAAAGATTACAAGTTAAAACCACTTAGAACAGGACAACTTTCTTCTGGGAACATTCTCTCTTGGCCTCCATTTGCCTTTTTTCCTCCCCTCTTTCCATTTGTTTCTGCTTAACTAAAGGGAAAGATTAGTCATTAGCTTTCTTACCTGTCTAACCGTAACTGGCAGGCTGTTCGCAATATGTCAACTATGCCCTCGCTCTTCAGCTGTTTGCAACAGACACTGGTTGCAATAAAACAGCCAGTCCTCCCGATGCCTGCACTAAGGGAGGGAAAAGCAGAGACAGGCAGCAAAGAGGTTAGAATGGCTTTAGAACTTTCTTGTTAAATAAGCATCATTAAACCAGCAATCAAACCACATTAACANNNNCACCCCCCCCCCCCCCCCAATCCTTGATAGGTGGGCGCTTGTGAATATGCAGCTGTAACTAGGAAAAGAGTATATAACTTCAGTAGGATAACATAATGGTGAGGTACTTGCAGAACATGGATGAGTATTGCACATACAGTCATAAAAATGGACTGTTGGTTGCCATTGGAACTGTTGGGTCATTAGGCCTGCCACTGAACCACTGAAAAAAAAAATCAGTTAAACAGTACTTTTTTGTTAAGACTTGGTTTAGAAGGCAACCCTTGCTTAGAGATTCCTAATCCTAACAGCTTCTTTGAAAGCTATTTGCAATCACAAGTACAGTAAAAACCCAAGAACAAACCCCTTGCTTAAATAATAAAACACAATACAGTAAGTGTGATGTCATTTGCTGATCAGAGCTGTGATCTAGCAATTCTCTGAATTAGTGGAGGATACAACAAATTCACTATTAAAGACATTTGTTTTCCCTGAACACCTTTGTACCTGATTCAGTTCTTGCTTAACGACCAGAATTGATTTTACTCTCAAAGGCACAGTGCTATCAACACTGAATTCTTTGCAGCAAAAGCTTATAGCCTTTCTTATGCGTTAAGTAATTAAGAGAGCATCCTCAGGAACTATTACTTGACACAACTGCAGGAAATCCTGCTTCCATTTAAATTGCACTAAGGTCATAATATAAAAACACTGGCAACAAACATACAAGCAACCGTGGAGTTTGCAGCACTTAGCTGCTGGTTGCAAAGCTCAAATACTAGTAATACCATCTCCTTTACTGTACACACAGGTTTTGCACTCTGCATTTATGCTTGTTAGGGAAACAGCTACATTGGAATTCTTGTAACTTCTATTACAGAATGATCAAGGCAATTCAATGGAAGTTTGGGGATGATCTTACTCACTAAGAACCCATCTCAGTCTTCAAAGAACTGTGATGGAGGTACCTACTAGACTGAAAATTTTTGCCTCCAAACCTCCCTGTACCTCATGCCCTGCTTCTCTTTACTGCATATAGTTTGTTCATCAATACTTCAACTACTTCAGTGTTTCAGAGGACTCTTTCCTGCATATGGATGTACATCAATGCTTAAAAAAAAAATCTTAAGGTTTATGCCATAACCAAACAGGCCACTGTACACAGTCCTCATATACGCTTTCTCATCCACAGACCTCTGTGTTTAACAAAGGGAGGGAACACCACCCATTTTTAAATAAAGCAAATAGCACAGACAGCACTTGTGCCAGGACAAGCTGTAGGTCTCTCGGTAGCTAAGACAAGGTCATAATCTTTCCAAGACTGCCCAAGAGTGGTGCATTATTCACAGGACCTCAACAAGACTGCTTAGCCTGCCTTAACATGAAGCTGCTTTTAAGAATAGGGCCACAAAAGATGATCAGAAGTCTGGAGCACCTCTCTATGAGGATAGGCTGAGAGAATTGGGCTTGTTCAGCCTGGAGAAGAGAAGGCTCTCGGGAGACCTTATAGCAGGTCTCCAGTACCTAAAGGGGGCCTACAGGAAAGCTGGGGAGGGACTGCTTACCAGGGCTTGTAGTGATAAGTTAACAATGGTTTTGAAATGAAAGAGGGTAGATAAGAAAGAAATGTTTTACAATGAGAGTGGTAAAACACTGGAACAGGTTACCCAGAGGTTGTAGATGCCCCATCCCTGGAAACATTCAAGGTCAGGCTGGATGGGGCTCTAACCTGCTGTGGTTGAAGATGTCCCTGCCCATGGCTGGGTGTTTGTACTAGATGACTTAAACGTCCCTTCCAACCCGCACCATTCTATGGTTTAATAAGATTCATAATTAGGTTTGCATGTGTTTTTTTCCTTAAAGGTGCACTGTATTATATCACTGAGGGTCAAAGTCACAGTGATTATGTTCTACTGAGGATCTCCCACAACTGCTGAAGGAACTACAGTACTAAGCTTAATACTGGCCTGGCTAACAGCTTGATGCGTATACCATTCTCAGGTAGAGACAATGTATTAAATGTCTTCAGAAAAAATGCCCCATCACCCCTCAAATTACTACTCTCTCATGGGGATGATGCTACTCAAGAGGACAAAACAAGTATGCAAAGCAAGAGTGACAGGGTGACCAGGATCTTTCCCTGCAGCAAATACCATAATACTTCAAGGAGCTCTTAAGAGTCACAGACTTCAAGGGGCATTTTTTATTTTTCTCTGGTCTCCCCATTTTCTCAAAATTTGTTTGGAAACACAGGTAGCAAAGCTGGACATGTGGCATCATACAAACATTTTACTAGACAGTACTCCATACTAGCTTATAAGTGGATTGATGACAGAGGGCTACCAACCATTAATGCCAAGCGTCCCTTTAAAATACCCCATTTACTATGCCTCTGGATAGTAACCTGCCACTTCCTAGAAAATGTTTTGCAAAACTAGATAGAATCCCTTCTAAAAATCCTGATGATTAATTTTGCAAAATGTATTGTATGGAATTTTAGAGAAGATTGCCCCAGCAAGACTACTGCATCTTGCACGAGGCTTTCTCCTACTTACCTGGAATAACTGTTTTGAGCACGGACCTGCAGTTTTCAAGCAATCGCATTTAACCTTTCTAAACACTGGCAAATCAGGACTTTCTTTTAGACCTCTGGATCTTCTCCAATTTTCCAACAACTAAAATGCAGCTATACTAAACTTGAACATTTTAGAGCCTGTGGACCAATTTGTTAAAATTGGTGAATTCTCTTGGGTGAAACCCATGCAGTATAGCTGATTCGATAATGGTTAGTAGTTGTTGCTTAACACATTCCCTAGTTAGTAGCACAAAAGAATGTACTTTATTATGTCTACAAGTGTTAAGTACATCATCCTACTTCTTTCTGAAGACAGAAGTATCTATCTTCATGTATTTTTTACATTCTTGTGATTGATAATTAAAATTTTCCCATCAGGCTTCAAACCATTGTAAAGATTTTGCTTCTTTCATCTAAGAAGTTTCTGGTTTTGCCATGGGCTTTTCACAGCTATTTCAGTTTTGCTATCAATTGTACACATTTCTTGTCTGTTCATTAGTACTTGCTGCAAATCACCTTTGCCACCATTTCATTTATTTTATGTACTGCACTTAAATTACTGTTGGCCTAATGAGGATTTAAAAAAAAAAAAAAATCCCAAGAAAGAATCTAGAAAACAAGAGGGGTTTGGTTTGAGGCTTAGAGTTGGATGCTCTCATTTTTCTGCTTCTGTGTGTATTCCTGTTCAATTTCATTCCCAGTATGTTAATCTTTGGTAATTTGGCCATTTTAAGATCATTAAAGACATGTATGACTGGTAAGGCAAATAGAATTATACTGTTCTTACTTGTAACTGAGTCAGCACCAGTTTTTGTGCTCACTGCAGACTATCTGAATGCAAAGCTTGGTAATAGAAAATTTTCATCATGAAATTTTAGAAGTTCCAAGCAGTTGGACAAGATCTCCTCCATGTCCAACTTATGGCTACTATGATAGTACCTGCACGTTGCTACTGTATGTAAAAAAGCCCTTAGAGGTCTCATACAGTATTTATTTACCTGCAGTGAACAATCACTGGAGCATTCTTCTCTTCTGCACTCTGCATTGCCTCTTCCACTTCCAGTACTAGCTGTAACAGAGGTGGGGCTTGATCTGGTGTCTTCTGGTCTGGCCAGGACGTGTACCAGTAATGTTTCAGGTTTCTGACTTCTTCTCCTTTCTGCAATCCAGTTAAAACAAACACCACAGATTTTTAAAAGAATTTCTGATTGCAAATTGATACTGAAACCTGGTCTTCCCTTTAAAATTGAGATGAGTAAATCAATACTAAACAGAACATGAGATCCAAATGGCAAGTCACACAACAAAGAAATCTGGATTTCAAATATCAAGTCTGCACTTCAGTAAACTGCCTAAGAAAAAAAGATATTCTCCCCCCCAAAGCATGCTGCTCTTTTAGTGCCAAGAGCTGTGTGCAAAACACTCCAAGCAGTCTGTTCCCTCTTGACAGATTCATTCAGCAAAGCCAGAGCTGTGCTTGTGACATAATTACTTTCATAATGTATTTGACAGACAGAGAGCCAGAAGCCATATCTCTGATAGCTAGATAGATAGATGAGGGAGAGAGATGGGAGCTTATTTTTTTATCTCTTCTGACAGACTGACTCATATCAGTTTCCTGTCAATTCTACTCTTCTCTTAGACATGGTAAGAAATTTAGAGACACTATGGGAGGTAGGAATTGTATCTAGCTGTAGTCCAGAGCTTTCTGAGAGACACGAATTCCAATTCTCTATGTCTCAGCACAGCTATAAATATAGCAAATGTGCTGTTATCTTTCCAAGGTGCCAAGTAACAGTGCATGATCCTGATTTTGTGTGTTCAAAGTGACATCCTTCTGCCTGATTTCTAAAGGTGCCAAATAGTAACACAGATCTTAGGGAACCAGACTTACCCTTTCAGCTATTACATAAGCCAGCTGGCATAGGGCTAAGCAAATGTCCTCACAAGGTCTGGGAACAGAAATGTTAGCTCCCACAACCTCCCCTGAATGGCTGAGTTGAAAAGTGGAAGAGAAAAAGAACAAATGTTTCTCTTTCTAAAGAGCCAGGCATGAAAGTCTGGAAATACTTTCTGTCATCTATACTCCTAAGTCCCTATGACTGCCAGCTGCCAGATGTTAAAAGTGCTCTGTGGTCATGATGCTGTCCATCCTTCTCTTTGGTTGACACAGGTTTTGCACAGTTTCACAGTGAACTACACTGGGGAAGTGATCTAACAATTTTTTTTCCCTACCCATGCTGGATCATTTTTCAGATGGACCAATCGGTTTCCCCTCTTCGACTTACCATACAGCCACATAAGTGTTTGTGGGGGCACATGGGAGATGGCACAAGGGTAGGAACAAGAGAGATGGACAAAGGGAGGCTGGGCTTCACATAGTTGCTGTTCCAACTTATACTGGGAATCTTAGGGGTACGTTTAGCTCAGTCTAAGAAGAGTCTTCCTACCGTAGCACTGGCCTTACGTTATTTAACCAGAGTTATGTTCTCAATGGAGTAAGAGAGCACAACTAGTTGTAATGAATAGTACTTGAACTCACTACAGTAAACTCAATCAAATTTCACACTGCTCTGAAATATGAACATAGAGTAGCTTTTGAATGTGTGACTGACTATGTGTGAGCCACAGAAGTTATGAACACTGGATCTTAAGTGGGTCATGAAATATTCTAAGAGCGTTGTCAATAACACTGAGAGAAAAGTAAAAGATAAAAGCCATCTGAATAAAAACATGAATCACTACATAAATTCATTATTTGACAGAAGCAGAAACCAGCCAAAGTTCTAATGATATACTCTGGATGCCTTTAATTTTCTCTAAACCGTTACCAGTTTTACACTTCTGCTTCAAGAAGCCTGACTTCTGTGTTTCTATACACTTCTGATTTAACTTTAAAAAATATTCTTTATTGGTACTTCCTTGAGACTGAAAAGACTTGGAAACACCTAGGCAGAAGCAAGATTTCATTGACGGTTTGAATCTATCATCATGTATGCTGTAGCTGAGGCTGAGGTCATGAATCAGTGGCTATGCACTGCCAGGTTCCTTTGAGAAAGGAAAACAAGTTTTGCCCTACTGCCTGACCATTTTCTAAATTCTTAAAGTTTGCCCAATCCAGTGTCCTATTGGGAGAAGTCCACCCTGTAACACATGTACTAATCATACTGCTGCTGGTGGAATCATATTTCTGACCACTACTGTTTAAGGGAAAACAGGAATCAATTAATGGCTTAGCTAGTTTTCACTACCAATTCACCTGGCATACATGTAGTCCAGAACTGCTACTCCACTATTGCTCTTAAATGACAAATGTATAGCTCAAAGTACTTGCCAGATGGGACTGTGGCTTATTATGCCTGAATTGCTGTATAGAAGTTCTTCAGGACAGCTTATTTTGTGTAATGTGTTTTAAAATGAGATTGGTTTTTGGATGATACTGCGATACTGATATTAAAAGCCACTCCCTTGCAATTCCCACCTGAAAATGGAACTACTACCTTCCTGAGAAGAATTTGAATGATCCTTCTCCTGGGAAAGAATGAAATTTCCTTCCAGAAATATAGAGGGGAAGGTAGTGGTGGTTTTTTTCTAGGGAGTGGGAAAGAACATTTCAACTCAAATCTCTAAACTTGTCAAGCTGAAAAAAATTTTTTTGCAATATTCACCATTATTAAAATGCTGTATTTAACAATTGAAAACAATTAATAAAAACTCTTCTGGAAGACAGTGTAGGTTTTTATTGAGGAATTTTTTTTTATCACCATAATTAAAAAGTGACTGGTTCTGATAGGTATCAGCATTCTATCAAAATTAATCTATGTATTATCCTTGCTGCTGCACTGTAATGTTTTGGATAAATTATATTAAAGACCTCTGCAAATCTGCAACATACTTGTAAAAATTCTTTATTTCCCACTTGTCAGGGAGTGTGATTTTCTTCTTGCTGCTTTTGCCAAAAGCATGAGTGACAGACTTTCCACACTCTCAATCCAGACATGCTGGCTTTCTGCCTATTAGCATATGGCTGAAGAGATTTGAAACTGATTAGGTAAAGGAAGAGTGTTTTCAGCTTGAAAGGAAGCAGGTGCTATACAGGGGTCAGGGGTAGACCTAGTAGTGGAAAGATGTGTAAAATTTATGTAAATAGACTGTTCTTACTAAAATACATGGCTTGAGAGTCTAGAACCTAACAGTGAAAACAGTTATGAAATAGGACTCTAGTACTTAAGTAGGATCTAAGTACTTAAAAATTAAAATTGTGTTTTTACTCTTCATCCACAAGATGATAGATTAGTTACTCTATGTAAAACTACATATAGTTAGTTGGAAAGATACTACTGCTTAGAAATGTAAGCATGGAAAATGCTGTGGTGAATGTGTTTAAAAACATCAACAGTTTTAGCATCTTGGAGTGGAATGACTCTTTAAAGTGACTTCCAAGTCAAAGCAACCAAATTGTTCAAAGAATATGTTAGCATGGTATCTATTAAAAGGGGTTCAACCATGGTGAAGAGAAGTGGTGCTACCACACCACTGCCAATTGTCAAGCTGACCAGTAGGCCCACTGCTGAGAAAAACTGAGAATTGGTAAGCAAAATTAAAAAGCCTTTTGCTTTTTCTTAACTACTCCACTTGTTGGAAGTAATACAAGTCATCTTAAGTATAAGCAGCTGGTGGGTATCCGGCAGCCTGACAGTATCAATTATCAATTCAATCCTAGTAACAATTATAAAAAGACAAGATGCACAACCTAAATATTACTTGGGGGTCTCTTAATACTACAAAAATTGTAAGATGTCATGCAGGTAAAAGTTCCCTGACAGTAATCAGTAACCTTTTCCATTAAGTCCATGGCCCAAAGAATAAACAATATGCCCTTGGCTTCTACAGAACATCATCACAGAGTTTAGTGGGTTACTCCACAAGTGATATCTGACTTGCAAAGGCTCATAAGAAGCTATCTGTAAGCCATTATGTCACTCTAAATGACCAGTCAACACAGAAGACACTGGCTCAGAATGAGTCACTGGTTTCTTCCATGGAGTAAACACCGTACTATTACAATTGGTCTGGTACTTTTCAGATTGCACATCGGCAGTCAAGCCCCTGGCTGATTATTTTACTGTAGTTTTTCCATGTTGGGCAAAACTGGGCAAAGCTATGACGACTTCAGTACTGAAAAGTGGTATTTGTACAGCAATACATGACTCTGCAGAACATTTCTACACAGTTTTCCAGAAACATCTTCATTTAAGGGTTTAGATAACTAAATTATTGTAAGTACATTGGAATGATTTACCTTTAGGGTGATGAGCCTTAAACGGTAATCATCTGCTTGTATGACTCTGTTAACTGTGATTTCTATTCCTTCATAGGTGACTTGTTCCTCTGGCCAATATTCTGTGCATTTCTGTATGCAATATAAAATAAATATAGTTAAGCAGATACCAAGGAAGATTCATTTTTACTCCTCTGAAACTGGATATAGCACATGCAGAGATGAATATGAATGAACATCGTTTCTATAATAAGCACAATTTTTCATTTCCCAAACAGGGACCACATTTCAGGTGATTTTGCTGCACTCATAATAGTCTGATTGCGTGATTAAAAATGCACAGATCAAGTAATGACAAGCCAATGCTTTTAAATACACACATCCTTATTTATATTTATGCAACCGATGTGCATTTTGAAAGTTCATTAGAAAGGCCAGCAGAGACATGCCCGTGTTTCTAGATTAAGCTAATAATGATTAGTATGATATACACTAGTTAGCAATATTTCTGTGATGCACATACATTGGCTGATTGGAAACACAGAATAGTTTTGTAAATTTTTTTTTTTTATATTCAGATAGCATTTCCCCTTTATAGGAAGATAGCTTGCATAGGGTTTTGTATAAAGAACACGGTTGGGGATGTTTTGGGAATTGGGTTATGTACCAAAATCCAATTAAATTGATACTGAAAGTCTTCCAAAGCTAAGACACTAAATGAAGCAATAGCTGTGAGAAATAGACTACTACATTTGATTTTGCAAAAAAAAAAAGTCAGATACACAGTAGCACAGCCTGACAATTAGGGAAGAAGAAACTATAGTCCATTTGCAAAGCTGTATCGTGGTACTGATGCACTAGATTTGACTAGGTGAGAATTTGCAAGCACTCCTATCTTGAAAGGAGGACTGAAAAAGACTGGGTTTTGGTATTTGGTTTTTCTTTAATCAATATGCAAAGGAAGAGACAAGCACACAGTACATGAACTAGTTCATGGACAAGGAATGACATGAACAAGACAGGGTCTGAGAAAAAGGGTCCCTTAAGACAATGAAAGAAGCAATCTCGTTATCACAGAAGAATAAAAATTTTCTAGTGGACAAACCCAATTAAAGATACTACTTGTAACCTTCCTCTTTTACATAGCTGTATGCAATCTTGAAGGAAGCAATTTAAATGCTTTTGCTTTCCACCAAACCCAGTTTCACTTTAGGAGAAAGACTAACGACTGAAAAGTATCTTGCAAAGTTAGTGAGTCAAAATTTATGTGTGGGAGAATCAGTGTTGTTCCATCTGCATAGTGCATCAGCTAATAACCCACTGGGAATGTGGCCCACTATGTCTCCACAAAATTATTTACGCAGATTGTGTTTTTTCTTTCTTTCCTTTTACACTGCAGAACCCATTGTAAAAATTGTCAAGAGCGCTAGCAGCTATCAATAGTACAGACGTTGCTCTGCCTTAAGGAGTGGAGTAAGACTGCCCACTCATTTCTGTGGGCTGTCTGCCACTTCAGATGTGACGGAGGGCTGAGATACAGAACTTTTAATACTCCCATCAGCAAAGTCATTGCACTGAAGAGGAACGCACAGCCTCTGTTACTAGCATCATTGCTGAACAAAGGGTTTACTTTTGAATCTACATGCGTCTGAGTCCTGTTATTCATATATTAATATATGTGCTATAGAAAAGGAATGAATATAGGAGACATTTACATGAAAGGACTTACCCTACATTTATGGCTGAGATTCCTGACACCATTTAATTTTTGATACAAAAGTATCAGAATAGACTCAGCAGCTCTGTTAGAATATATAGGCTGTAACAAGCTTCAGTTCACATAGTGCATCTGCATGCAGTGCACTGCTTCCCAAGACTGGTATTATGGGTGAAATACTTGGTCAGTCTGGATAAGAGGAAATTCAGATCTTCTTTTACATTCCTGTTACAGCAGCAGTACAATCTTGCTATGAGAACTATAGTGTAAGAACTTATCACCAGGTATGTATGTCACTCAGGACTAGTATCTCCTCAGCATCATCTTTAAACCTCAAAGTCCTTAAACAACTCCGGTATGGTAGTTCATGATATTTTAATATCTTACTTGCCATAAACTGGCAACTCTGATCAAAGACCAAGTAATCAGGTCAGTGCTGCTTCTCAGATGTGAGTTGTGTAAATGTGAGTTTAAAACATTAGTGCAAGCAAAACATGTAGATCAGCAACATACTGTAATTTGCATCAGCCATGTCTTGACAATATGGGTCCAATCAGCCAGTTGTCATAACTGACCATTTTTAAACAGGGAAAGCTGAAGGTTTGTGCACATGGGCACAAAGCTTCCAACGAGCAGTTAAGTCATTGTAACTGTATGTGACGGAGGTGCGTCCATATTCTTGGGCTTCTAACAATCTAAAGCCTCTTCTCCAAAGGAATCTCTCTCACTTAAATTAGTAGTAGGTTCTGGGGGACAAGCTTTGGCAAACATTGCTGCTGCAACTTAAGAAATACCACTTGCATCTCACCAATACACCTTGCTGCCACTGGTGAGGTGGGACGCAGAGCCCAACATGCCCAGACAACTCTCACATCTTACACTACCAATAAAGGCAAACCTCTGCTCAGCTACCTGTCTGTGAACCAAACCCAGGGCTCATTGTTCTTTCAAGTCTGCTATGGGGCAAATATTTCAGCAGGTAAGTAATGAACAGCTGGAGGGCAATGATATTTTAAACTGCAAACAAAATCACATTAGGTGGAATAGCAGAAACACCATGACAGTTTAATTTCTGGAAGTAGGTGGTGAATAGAAAATTTCAGCATCTTAATTTCAATATTTAAAAAGCATTTCCTAGACGCATTCAGGAAAAAGGTCCTCCATATTCAAGTCAGCTCTAATTGTTGATTATTGTAATTAGCATCTTTCATAAGTCAGAGACAGCCTCAATGAAATGTGGATATAGACACTGAATCATAATAAAGGCAAGATAAAGCAGCACTAACTCTGTTAATTAAAAATAGGCAACTTTAGTAGTTATGAGGTATTATTGGTTTTGATTCCTCTAGAGAGAGCTTGAAAGAGTGTCTGCAAATAGAGCTGGGTTTGGAGAGGTTTCAGGTCAGCCAGGAGAGGAAAAATACCAAAACCAGCAGTAGGCTGTCAGACAGCAAGATAAGACTTAGAGTAAACTGAACAGAAAGAGAAGCCCACATCTTCTCTGAGCCTCAAGAATTTAACGTTGGCTCTGATTGCTCAGGCCACTGAACCAACTTCTGTTCACTGGCTTAGCATCTGTGATGAAAATGTCTGCTAGAGTACAGATAAAAATACAGACTGTATGTAACACCATTACCTCATTCATCTCTTCTATATTGGTAATCATGACAATGATGGGAGAACGCTCCTGCCACACCATTCTCCAGAAATCACTGACAGTATTAACTATTGGTCCCTGAGTAGCAATATATACCTTTTCCTCTCCTCCATAGCCCTGCCAACAAAACAACAAGAGATCAATTTTAACAGGGATGACAACCACAACCTTTAAGGTTCAGTCTTTAAAACAGAGCTACCACTGGTTGGAATGGTGACTGACGGCATCAGCTCTTCCCCTCTCTATCTCTCTCCTGCATGCGTGTACATGGAGCGAAGGCACAACGTGGACTCACGTAATTGTGGCAGTGAGTGTCCAACAGCCCTGAGGTGACTCTGGCTAGGTCAAGAGCCATATTCAGGCTTGTTATGCAGTGCCTTGGTCAGCCCAGGTGACAAGCAATTTGCATTGAGTGCAGAAGTAGGTTTTTGTCTGTTCTGAACCTGTACAGTGGCACTGCAAGATTTGGTTTTCAGTTAATATAAGCAGGACATAAGAGCTAGGATGCCTTTGAAAGCCAGTGGATGTTGCAATTCTGTTCACATTAACAGTGGCTGATAGAGGCTAGGCAGACATGCTGGATTATTGAGCTCTTACCCTGATGTAGTTAGCATTGATGTAAGAGCTAAGGGGGTCGTCCTGATCAGCTGAGGTAAGGCACACTCTGCTGTGAGGATCTGAAAGGTGTAAATAGATAAGTAATAGTTTAACAGTTGCTCAGAGGAGATAAAAAATAACACAAGATTATTTTGTACAGCAAGACATTTACATGTGTTGATGACCATCACAATAAGTGTGAGCGGCCTTGGAAAGCTCCCATATTTAAAAAAAAGGTGATTGGGGTAATTCAGTTTCTTCTGATAGTTTTACTCACTCTCTGAAGCCTGCTTATTCTGCCTGTTGCAGAGTTAGTGTCTCAGATTGACTACAGAAGAAGTTTTCTACTCCAGCAAATTATTTCTCAGCTTGTTCGGTCAACAGACTCATTTTGGCTCATAAAACATTAGAATATTGCTTGTGAAAGGGCAGCAAACAGCTTTTCTCTGAAACCATAAACACAGACTCCTTGCACACAGGCAAGCGAGGTGGCAGTACCTCTTTCCCCATTTTGTCTCACAGGGATCTAAATTCCAGGATGTGCTATTAACAAATACAATGGTTAAGGAAAAAGTAAAGAATGTTAAGTTTCTTGTACTTTGCATAAGTCTGTTCAGTACTTCACTCTCCCTCATTGGGGCTGTTTGTGGCATTATTCTTGTTATAATAAAACAACAAATGAAAACATGATTCCACCAGAGCAGCTCAGTCCAATTCCCAATGTCAATGGGAGCTGTTCCTCTGATTATAATGTGAGCTGACACAGGCCTACGTTCATGTACTTTCACTGGTAGTACACAGTTTATCACTGACAAAAAACATACTCCTGGCAGAGGCTGCAATAAACAGCAACTGTGTATATTACCAGGAGAATATGAAAAACAAACCACAGATTGCTTCTTCATAAAAAAACCCAGCCTGCTTAGAAACCAGAACAAAACTTTAAAAATGCAAAAATAGTGTGATGTTGGATAAATCACAAAGGACTAAACACAGCATAATTTCTACTGGTCTACAAACAGACACACTGTCCTCAGAACAGAGTCATGTCATCTATTATGCAATAATATAATCACAACCCACAAAACATATATAAAAACCAAAGATACCAGTTTATAGCACAGAAGTACTCAAACCAGTGTGTTTGCTAAACTTAACTGAAATATTCTGCATAACTTAAAAGGGTATAAAAGCAACAGAGCTATACAGAAATTCTAAAAGTCTGTCTAGACATTACTCTGGAGAAAAGAGAGTGTATATCAATAAGAATGATATACAACATGCTCTAATAAGTTCTTGCCATCTCTGGAATTCTGTTCAAAAAGTGCCTCCAAACATCTTGGAGAAAAGTTACTTTCCAGGAAATGCCAGAGGACTTATTCCCAGCAAAGGACTGTTAAACAAATTCATAGTTATGAAATATCTATAACAATCACCTTAGCTTGGCATTTTTCCAAAAGCAACCTTCTGCCATCAAAAGGCACCTTCTAGGCCATTTTACTACCAGGAGCAAAATTGGGAAATTTGCAAAAATAATTTACTACCAAAGAAATATGACATGAATTACAGAATATTGTCATGTCTCTTACTTACTGCAATCAGCTCTAGGACTGCAAGTAACCAACCGTTACGTTAAATGACTGCTTACTTTTTAATGCTACCTAGATTGCTTCTGGTGATGCAGCTGGTACAGAAATTTTAGTTACTTCTTAAATTCAGATTTTGGGTTTGATTCCAGCTTGCTAATCAACCACTTATTTGCTGCCCCACCCGAGATATTCAAGGTCAAGCTTGATTGGGCTCTGAGCGACCTGATCTAAAAAACGCGTCCCTGCTCACTGCAGGGGGGTTGGACTAGATGACTAGGGACTTAAAAGTCCCTTCCAACATAACACATTCTATGATAAAAAGTTATCTGAGTCTGCTCTTCTACAGCTTGTTCAGGAATTCCTGCCATTAACTGCCTTCTGCAGCTAGAACTTGGAGGAATGCTAGGTACATACTCAAGGCAGCATAGGCTATATTGGGTAACCTCAGAAACTAAGAAGTGAGTGGTTGGTTAAAGCCTGAAAGGCACTGGACTGTCCTTCATCTTGCCCCCAGTTCCCTCCTACTTTATGCATGGACAGTTTACTGGGATCCTTGGCTTTGAAGCATAAAGGGGATGTTTAGCTCTCCTTGGCAGCCTCTTTACTGCCAGCACCAAGTCCTTCAAAATGTAAGTAGTAGAATAAAAATCTCTTCTTTCCCTCTTCTTTTCTCAGTAAGATCAAGCTTGGTCACAACCAGAGACAAAGTTCCACAGAGGTTATAGTTTTGGAATTAATCCAGAAAAAATATCCAGATTATAATGAGCTCCATAATCCTCAAAGGCATAGAATCACAGTATCATTTTGGTTGGAAAAGATCTTTAAAATCATCAAGTTCAACTATTAACCTAACACAGCCATATCCACCACTAAACCACACCCCTAAGCACCACATCAACGTAGCTTTTAATTACCTCCAGGGATGGTGACACAACCACTTCCCTGGGCAGTCGGTTCCTAATATCCAATCTAAACCTCCCCCGCACAATCCGTGGCTGTTTCCTCCTGTCCTATCACTTGTTACCTGGGAAAACATCCACCTTGCTACAATTTCCTTTCAGGTAGTTGTAGAGACCAATAAGGCCTCCCCTCAGCCTCCTTTTCTCCAGACTAAAAAACCCAGTTCCCTCAGCTGCTCTACATAAGACTTGTGCTCTAGGCCCTTCACCATCTTGAATGTCTTTCTTGTAGTGAGGGGCCCAAAACTGAACACAGTACTTGAGGTGCAGCCTCACCAGCGCTCAGTAGAGAGATCACTTCCCTAGTCCTGCTGCCCACACTATTCTTGATACAAACCAGGATGATGTTGGCCTTTTTTGCCACCTAGACACACTCGCTGGCCCACAGTCAGACAGCTGTCAACCTACACCCTCAAGTCCCTTTCTACCTGGCAGCTTTCCAGCTACTCTTCCCCAAGCTTGTAGAGTTGTTGTGATCCAAGTGCAGGACCCAGCACTGAGCCTTGCTGCACCTCATACAGTTGGCCTCAGCCCATCAATCCAGCCTGTCCAGATCCCTCTGTAGAGCCTTTCTACTCTTAAGCAGATAACAGTCCTGGCCAACTTGGTATCATCTGCATGGTAGGTTAGAAACTAGATATCTTATCTAGAGACGTCAGAATGACAATGGCTGCCAGCAGATATCCATATGGCTGAGATTAATTTTGCAGTAAATAATTAATTCTTAAAAATCCATGGTAGTGGGCCAATTTGCAACTGTTTACAACTCTGAAACAGGGTTCCAAATGGCAGCAATTCTCATGCTTCGTTTTAACATCCAACATAAGCTATTTAAAATGGATCTGGTTTTCAAAGCACACATTAGATACCAAACTCAGTGTATATATAGATCGCTTTGCAAAAATGGTTAGTGATTTCAGACGCATAGATGCTAGATTTAATCTCCCCTTTCCAGCAAAAACAGTGAATTAATACTTGAACAGTTCACCTCAGTCATTAACACAGAAATGTGGCTAAATGTATTTCAACTTGTGGTCTAAGGTGGAGTGCAAAATCATCAGAAAGACTGTGCACATCAAATCATTGGCTGCAGCTGCTGGAGTTGTAAAGCTAGATTAAAAAATTCATCTGGGTTAATTTCCAATCCAGGCTCACTGACCAAAACTATAAGTAGAGCTGAGGATGTTTTGACTTCTCTGCACTTACCTTCACTAACGTGACACTGAACCTTTTGAGCTTTGCCAACAGAGCTGCTGTGGCTAGCGGTGGCATCTTCCACCAACGACTTAGAGGAAAAAAGAGGCATGACCACTAATCATATTTTTCAGAGTAACTTTAAGTATGACACAGGGGAAAACGATGATACAAATTTTTACTCATGTCAAACTGTTTCTCAAAACTCCTGGCTACAAATAAAAATAGTGTAATAGGAAATACAAATATTTTGATTTCCCGTATTATCTTAATGCCATCAGGCCAGCTCTCAATACTCTCTGTTGGCATTTGAGGCATGATTTTTTTACAAACATCAGTCAGGAAAATAACATTGCTAGAATTTAGTCCTGCTAAAGAGTTTAATCAATGAAACTACTACGCAGCATCTGAATAAACACACCAAGTTCTCAGGCAGAGTTTTTAAGCAGCGCCAAATGACGCGATTCTAATGACTTAAGAACCTAAGTGCTGCTGATGCTCAGTGAATCTTACGTTCTTCATGGTCTGCATTTCTTCTGAAATTTAAGATATGCTTTCAAGTCATGCTGCTGCTTCATAAATATGGCCTTTAAACAATACATGGCAGTGACAGCACACTTTATGCATTCTGGAAAGGAAATTGCAGAGCCCTTCAGCATGTGAATAAACCACCCTGTCTCAGTGACTTTAAGAGCAGGAAACTTACTTGGGAGAATTGTTTTGTAGCGATTCTTACGCACTAAGCCTGGAATATCATATTCCTTCGGATCCACAAAGTTCATTGGAATTTCCTGTTTAAAAAAACCAGAAGAAAAACACAGTAGGCAGTATTATTAGATTCACAAGAATAAAAAAACCAAGTCCATTACGTTCTGCCTGTGAGGGAGGCAAAGTGATGAAGTCAATGGTACAGTTCTAGCAATTTACCACCAGAATATGATTGATGTTTCCTTTTACTGTCACTGGCTTTTTTTTCCTGAAATCCTTAATATGAAAACGCTCACAGTGACTAATTCATTGAGTAATATGCGCAACAGCATTATGTTAGCTCCTAATATTATTAGAACTGAATTGCATGTGTAGGCACAGAACTAAGCAAAAGGTGGTACATAAGATACTCTGCTTCAAAAGCATTGGACCTCAGACACCACCCTTTCTGACTCAACACTCTTCCTTCCTCTCTGAGGGTGGAAGGAAATAATTTGCTAGCGAGTCTCACTAGCAAGTTCTAACACACATCACGACAGGTTGGCGTTCTGACCTGACTCCATGGAGCTGGGGGTAGTGTCACTTGGCTCACCACATGTTGTTTCATAGGCAAGGACAGCAAACAGGGGTTCAGGAATTACCTGCTTTCTACACTACTGACCCAAAGAACATAAAAAAAAAATGGAGGGGCTTTTTATTCCCCACCACTCATCTGCAAGTAATTTGCCAATGCCAAGAAGGAACAAACAGCAACCATCAGCCAACCACAGCCAGTAGGCACATGATGAGATGGGATTTGTCAACCAGGGAGAGCAGAGAAAGTGCTTACAGGAGCTTGGGAGCACAGCTGGTCATCCCAGCTGCTGCACACTGGATTTGAGAGGCCAGTACTGGACATACTGAGGCATAACCAGAGTCAGGGTTGAGAAAGACATGCCTCACTCTGGGAAGAAATTAAGACGAGCAGAGCTACAGACTACGCTAAATTCTGGAGCTTTAGAAGTCTACCTGTATTCTGCCTCTTACACAGTACTGAGCGTACTGTTGGCCCTAACGAGAGGCAATTGCTGATAAAAGCTTTTTTCTTTCTAAGTAAATTCCTATCTATCTGGGGAACTGCATAGGAATAAAACCTTTCTGTTTTCCTGAACTGCTACTCAGGACTTTGTCACTCACAGCTCTTCTTGAGCCAAACTACATTATCTGTTGTTGGGACTTCATCATTCACTGATCAAACGTATTTCAAGTTAAATTAACAGGACTTCCATCTGAGTAAAAACACTAAATCTTGTAAGAATTTCAGGACTTAGTCCTGCAAATGACATCCCCTCTGACTTTTCTTCCCAAGTGAAACACAACTGCTTGCTTCATCATGAATCTTGACTTTGAAAACCAAGTAGGTTGGACTGAAAATACACAATGCAGACCTAGCTAGTGATAATTGTTTAACAATTAAAAAAACTAGTTTACAATTTTTAATTACAGAAATGACATTTTGATTACCACAGCATTTTTAGATATACTTTGTCGGTTTCCATTAAAGACTGAAAAGTACTTGGGATAGCTTGTTTGCAGAATGATTTGTCTAAACACCAAGAAAATGAATTCAAAGACACTCAGAGAAATTAAGCATTTATTTCCCTACTTCTAACATTATTTTCTTTGCTACAGTACCCTTTAGAGACTGATGAAACTGTATGTGGACTTGTTCAGCAGTCAATTCAGACATTCACTAAGCAAACACTTCCTCCCCAGAACAGCAATAGATGCTTTGCTTTAAAAGAATCAGGGCTTGCCTACTCAAAAGCTGCTTTCCTTCAACTTGCATAGAGCACTATGGATTTAAGGACCACAGATATCTGACAGTCTGTTTTAAAATCTCAGTCCAGACTATTTAATCTCCCCCGTGCTTGGAAAGTGAAGAAAACCCCACCCCAAACCTGCACTTGCACAAGGAGGGAGGGAGAGAGGACAGCAAGTGATACTCAGAGTGTTACTCCTGCCCTTTCAGACCCTTGCACGTAGTAAAGAGGACAGGCTCAAAGGGTTGTTACAAATCATCATCTTCCATCTTTGCTGAGACTGCATGTTTAAGAGAATATCTGACTTGGCAGCATTAACTTCAGTAGTTCTTGATCACATGCTCTGAAATACCCCAGCGTGCAAAGACTGCCTGGTTATCTCCCCCCTTATGCAGGAGGCTACAAACCTGCCTAGCAGATGGAACACTTACAGCCACTGGAGCATTTCACTTTTTTTTTTCCCCTTTTGGGTATAATAACCATGACAACGCCTATTACACAGACACTCAAGCAGTTAAGGAAGAGACTCATGGAATGCAAAGACCTAAAAAGCCAGTGTACTCACTATACCAAAACATTTCTGACCTTTTCCTAAACTACTTAGAAATCCAATTTTCTGCTACTTGCTTCATCTGTGTACATTTGTTTTTTCCAAAAATGAGGCAAAGAATTCTTTCTCACACCAGCCTGTCCAGTACTGGAGCATTTCACAACATACTTCAGAATTCTAAGAGCAACTAACAGAGTAGCTTATAACTAGTAAGTAAGTTTTGTACAGAAAATCTAGTAGCAAATACTTTCTATGGCTCCTGTGCAGTGACAGCCATCCTGTGCTTTGGTTATCTGGAGAACAGTCAGCCTTGCAAAGTAGCTCCATGCCAAACATTCAGCAGGAAAGAGCATGGACTTGGACTAATTTCATCCCTAGAGCAACTCCAGGAACATTTCAAGAAGCTATGCCTATAGCAAACTTGGCTTTTCTTCTGTACTCTAGTGAAAAACGTTTGATTTTTTTGTTAAAAATTAACATGCTGAGAGAAATATAAAAAGAAAGGGAAAAATAAAAAGAAAGGGGAAAAAAGGGAAAAAAAAAAGGGAGGGGAAAAAAAAAA